>JARHVA010000905.1:3925000-4227695 GCA_037957365.1 Torreya grandis | reverse complement strand
AGAAAAATTGAGAATGAGAAAGTAATATCATAAACCATAAAAGAATCCATGTCATAATGACTTAAGGTAGTACATGATTAGAAGATTCACTAAAGTATAAATTTAAAATGAAATTTGAAGGATAAAGGTTACTTATAAATGTCAACATGAATTAGGTTAACACATTGCACCATGAAGAAGATGACTTGTATTGAACATGAAATTAATGCATAGCCTAAGCCTATATGAAACATACCAAGCATGAAAAAAGAGTTTGTCACAAGTTCAACTATAACTATAATTCATTGATAAATAAGTATATGAAATATAATTAATTAGTTGTAATTTTCAACTAAGATTCTAACTTCTAGTGGGAATGATTTTTTTTCGCAATATTAAGTTAAAAAATGACAACGATTCAATTATTGAGCCAAGTATGAAAGATAATAGAATGTTAGAGTTAAAAAAAGAAACGTGAAAAAATATGAAGGTTTTTGGTTAAATTACATTGAAGTAAACAATAACACATTAATTTTAGGTATATTACATACATTATGATTTTTTTAGGAATATTTAAATAGGATTAACTCATGCAATTTAATTATTTACAGACATCATCTACTTGACCCATATGGTAGGATGCAAATAAAATATTGAAAAAAATTACATGGCCACATATGAAATCTTATGTTCATTAATTCAAATAAGGAATAAAAAATATGATAAATACTCTCATAAAGTTTCCAAAATCTTCCCATGAATTAATATATTTAAATTATATTTTTATTTTATTGTCAATTTTTTGGAGTGAAGATTTATTGAAAATAGCTATTGTTGGTATAAAAAAACTAGGATATAGGGTATTTACATATTTCAAATCCAAATTTAAGAAAATATTATACCAATTTAAAGGATGAGGGAAATCCATAAAATTATTTCATTCAAAAGCATATCCACTCACTATACTTTAAAAAACATGTTCATTCATAATCACATTATAAAATCATTGTTTTATTTCATGTGACCATTAACGTCTAGTGGATGATGTTACATACATATCGCATGCATGATTTTGAGTCTGACTTCTCTCAATCCTTTTTCTCTTCTAGTTCTTCCATTATATATTCCTATCTCTTCTCTCCTATCTCATATTGTCCTTACTCTCCTCATATGCATTTTCCCTTCCTTTGAATATTCTCTTACATTATTTTTCTTAGAATTAATATTTATCACCTTTTCATTCCTATATATTCTTCATTAGTATTTATTTTATTTTATCTATATTTATTGTTAAATAAGATTTAATTATTATATTTACATTTATATTTTTTTATGTTTTAAATATTAGTATTGTTTATTCATTTTTTAGTTATTATAATATACTATATTATTTTATTTTTTTAATTAAACTAGATTATAATCATAATATATATATTTCTGAATGATATTAACTATAAATCATTATTTTTCTAATTGAATAAAATTTATGGTCAAAATTTTCTTATAATGGTCAAATGGATAAAAAAATTAAGTTCGCACTCCCCACATAGGGTGTGGTATTAAATATAAAATACCTCATGTAGATGCACTCACATGGTATGTACCAAATTTTATTAAATATGACGTTTTTGGTTGTTTATTGACAATTCGAATGTGTTCAATGAAATTAATTTCCTCTCAAAAAATTCCTTCTAAGAAGAATAATTTGATGGTTTTAGAAGAATAATATATTAATCTAAATTAGTGTATTGTATAGTTTGAACACCTAAACCCACATGAAAATGGTTGTTTTTTAATATTTTGTTAGAATTGTACATATTTTTAGGTTTATAGTCATGGGCATTGTGTTGGTATGAATTTTAAATGAAAAAATGTTCATAAATAAAAATTGAGTTGTGTCCAAGGACGAGATAGTCTTTGATAAAACAATGGAAAAATAAATTATGCATCTGAGCTATTTAACAATATCCCTAATTTCATAAACCCTAGTTTAATAAGCTATATTTTTTTATTTTTATAAACCTTAATTATGCATCAAACAATAATTTTGTAAGCCATAATTATATATATATATATATATATATATATATATATGTATATATATATATGTATATATATATATATATATGTATGTATATATATATATATATATGTATATATATATATATATATATGTATATATATATATATATATATATGTATATATATATATATATATGTATATATATATATATATATATATATATATATATATATATACATACATACACACATACATACATACAAATAAATCATGGAAAAATACATTAGGCACATGAAAAAAATATTGAAAGAGACAAGATATGTTCCACTCGAATAATTGCATGATATGAAAAAAATCATTTTCTTGAGAAAGCCTTAAAAACTTAAAAGAAAAAATATTTCACAAATATGAAACAGGATACTATTTTTAAGAGAAAAGATGTAATCAACAATAATTTAATATAATGATAAGGATGATGATGATAAGAATTATGATGATTTGGATGGATCTAGATAAAATGTATCATAACTATGGAAACATGAGCTATGTGCATGTCGTATTTGATAAAATGGTTAAAATATATGTCATTTCATGGACTCCAATGATTGTATGATATATAACATATTTAGGAGGATGGAAAGGATGATGAAAATTATTTAATTAAATATTACCCACAATATTCCCTCTCTTGTTCCCACACCATTTACCACTTTACTCTCACGCCATACACAACACTGTTTCAAACCTCATTCCCACACCATTGACTACCCCATTCATACAGTATTGCCTACATAATTTTTCACTCTATTTCAAAAAACAATTCCACCCCATTCCCATATCATTCGTTAGATAATTAATTGTTCAAACACCATTCTAAAAACCATCCTATATTTTTCCCATTCCCCAATCTTGTTCCCAAAATTATTCCCTAAATCCTTCCCACCTATTCTTAAATTGTTCACCTCTCTATTTAACACACTATTAGCATACAATTACCACATCATTCCCACACCATTTGACATCATTTTGCCACATTGTCTACCATCCCATTCCTACACCATCCCCCCTACCATTTCCCACCTTGCTCCCACATTGTTCATCACCTCATTCCCACATAGTTCACCTCCCTATTATCACATCATTCCTTGTTCAAACATTATTACTATAACATATTAAAGAGAAAAAATTGGTTTTATGCTAACAATAATACACTAAACCTTTATAAACATAAGCACAATTTAATTTTTGTTTAAATAGTTTTTTATTAGATAAGGTAAAAGCACCGGTTAAGCATATTTTATTTAAGTATAAAAATATAACAAGAGAATATGTGAAATGTATAGAGACAACTATTAATATGCTTATAATTTGAAAAATGGATTTAATAGAGAAATAATTTAATTATGACTTACTTGGGCACTATCAAATATTGAAAATGTGTAAAAACAAATTAAAATTAATCCTAAGGAAAACCCAAAATAGTTGTGTAGAACTAAGAATGCATAAAAAAACCCAAGATGGTGGGTTGATCCTTGTCAGGCCTAGATCATTGGGTCAATTTTGTAGATTGACTTTCCTATTTTTAACTAAGTTTGATCCTACTAGATTATGTTAGATACTAATGAAAAATTTTAAGTGCCTTCATCTTTTCCCTTTTGTTAAAACCCTCTCTCAAATTGTCTGATTGAGTTTTGAATCTCCCAAATTTTATTATCCTTAATTATACACCCTAATTGGCTTGGATAACATTATAATACCATAAAAATAGAAGTAGTTGTTAATGGATTTCCTTAATAATATCCATATTATTTCATAAGTTTGTAATCACTTATCATGTAGTCTAGATATAAAATCAATGTCATATCAAAATGTTAACCATTATTCATATGTAAGATATGTAAGTAACTAGTAAGGACAATAATATCTTTCACTACTTATTCAATTATACTTTTCCATATAAGGGTGTTTCAATAACACTTAAATATATGTTGCTTTGATATAAAATCAATGTTTCCTCCTTGGGAATGATTTTCCTAAAGTTCATTAATAGTATTGTGTACTTATAAATTTATTTAATTAAAATTAAAACATTATTGGATCACAATCCAAAAATCAAATGGAGGTAAATCCAACAAACATGTACTAATAAGTAAAATAAAACATGAAAATGGGTCATAGGTCAAACCCAATAAATTATCCATACCATTCATCTAATCTTTTTTAGAAAAAAGATTGTACTCATCTAATATTGAATAAAATAAAAATAAAAGACAATGTTTAGGATATTCTAAGAGAATTTCCTGCCATTCACACACAAAAATAGTGTTATAAAATCATATGATATGTCACTATCAGTTTTAAAATAATAAATTAAATAATTTTCATTAACATAAATACAATAAGGAGTGACCATGTTGATACTAGTATTTAAATATGTTTATATTTTGATATTTATAAGGGAGGTTTAGTAACAAATATTTTATACATGTTTGTCTTCAACATAACCAAAGAATAGGGATCATCTAGAATATAACAATTTTAATAATGTGGAGTGGCAAGATCAAAATTTAGTAAATCAACCATAATATTTATGTTGTGTGTGAATCCACTATCCATGGTGATGAGGTGGAAATCACTATTCACTATGGTGAAGTGGTAGTTACTATTCACTTGCTAAGGTGGTAGATACTATTCATGTTGAGGTGACATATGTGATGTAGTAATCCACTAAGGCATATGGGTTTGTCTTTATTGGTTGAATAGAGAACAAAGTGATGGAAATATGTTGAATATTTTCATGTAATTTATCTATAAAAGTCTTTTTGATGTAGATGGACACTTATTACATATTTTGGCCTATGGTTTTAGCCCATGGTTTTGGTCCATTGTTTTCTTATTTTGTTTCCTATATATTCCATGCATTATTGTATTTTGTAATTAGGTGAAGAGGATTTGAAGACTTGTGAAGTCTTTATTGCAAACTTGATTGAGAGCTTGATTGTATTCCTTGTTTTAGCTTATACTAGTGCATTAAAGATAGGAGGTTGAGATATTGGAGAGAGGTGTGATAGGGTTTTATCATTGTATATTCTCCTTATTATTACTACAAATAAAAGGATGACCAATTTATCTAAGGATGTATCCCATTGGGTGAACTGCATTATCTTATGTCTTTCATTTTTTTGTTAATAGCTACAAGTTATTTATTTACACATCATACTCTCTCTTATTGTAATTTCAAGGATATATTTATGTATTTGAATTATCCTAACAAGTGGTATAGATAAAAGGTTATTTTTTGTTAAGATTAAAATGTAAGAAGCTATTGATTATAACTTAAGTGGGAGTTATGTTAGATGATATTAAATCAAAGGTGGAGAAGTTTAATGGATATAACTTTAGATTGTGGAAGATGTAGATGGAGGATTATCTCTTTCAAAAGAACCTCTACTTAAAATTAGGAGTCAAATCCAAGATGACAACGTCAATGTAAAATGAGTATTGGGATTTTTTGTATAGGAAATCACTCATAACCATCCAAAAATTTCTTGAATTTAAAATAGAGTTTAATATATCTTAAGAAAAGACTATAGAAAATATTATGAGTACACTAGGGAAATTATATGGAAAACCCTCTACTTCTCATAAAACTTTCTTAAATGAATAAATTATTTAATATGAATTTTTTTGAACATAGTTTAATAGTGAAAACATAAATAATTTTAACATGGTTACATTATAGTTGAATTATAATAATATTGACTTTGATGATGAAGTCACAGATATTCCTATTCTATGTTCATTACTTCATATCTAGAATAACTTGGTAATTTTTGTGAATAAATTCATCTCCAACAATGCCAAACTAAATTTTAAGGATTTGGTGGGTATGATTCTAAGATAGAAAATGTGAAGGAGAAGCACTAGTGAAATATCCAAATCAATGAATGCATTGATAATGGAAACTAGGTGAAGAAAAAAAAGATTAAGAGGGAACTGTGTAAAATCAAGGAGAGGTTTAAGATATAAATAAAGAAGCAAGATAAAATGCTAGCATTATGGAATGCCTACACATGAAAAATAAATTGTTGGATCCCTTGAGGAAAACCATACAAGGACCAACAAGAAAGTAAAAAATATCCAAATGTATCAAGTAATGTGTTACAAGATGTTCTAATTATTTATTTGGATAATATGGTTGAATCTTGGGTTTTAAATTTTGGGGTTTCATTTCATGTTACTCATCACAAACATTAATTTCAAGATTATGTTCAAGGGAATTTTGGGCATGTGTATCTGGGTGATGATAAACCTTGTATAATTTTTTATAAAGGTAGTGTTTAGGTTAAGTTGAAAAATAGAAACACTTGGTTTCTTAAGGATTATATTCATTTAACTATTCAACCTCAATAAGATAGTGGTCTATATGGATGATTGGAGTGGATTAGTAATGAATCAATTTTGAATATTTCATAATTAAATTTGAAACCATCCAACTATTTTATCTTATGTAATACCAAGACCTTGATCTTCACTTCAAAACTTAGGCATCAAGGGGCTTGCAAACCTTGGTATATAGACTTATGGCTCATAGGAGGTTGGTCTCAAGATAGTTTATGGTTTGTATGAAATTTAGTGATGCTCCATGTTCAACATTATCTTGGAGAATATTGAACTTGATATGAAGAGGCTTGAATAGTAATGAAAATAATGATGACCCCTTACCTTAAACAACACAAAAATACCTTAACATCTCTAAATAAGGAAAATTGTAATGTTGTTTTTCCATCAAACTAACTCTTCATAATTAAAAACTTCTAAGATTTCAATTTTCTCTTACATTGGTTGATGTTACATCAACTAGTGCTCTTGTGATCATGTTGGCTCCTCAAACCCATAAAAGTTTCCTATGACACCTATTCCATGTGACTACTATAGGTGGGCATTTACCTTAACACTTACTAAGGATTTTATGAAGATGTTCACTTGATCTCTCCATATAGTGCTCAATTGATGTTAAGATGATATAGAGAGGTAAATTTAATGTTAATAATGTTCACACATGCTCATTATCAGTCCCATGATCATACCTATAGGTTAGACTTGCTCACCAAGATCTGAATATGAAGGTACACTACTAGACCTTAAAGTGTTCTTTGGTACCTTGAGGGAGTATGAAATCTTGAACCTCATTTGAATTTCCTTCAAAGATTGAACTAGACATATCTATGCACTATTCTTTCTAAGATTATGATGACATTATTCATAAATCATTCAAAAAATATGAATTCATTAGCTATAGATATACCTTGTGGAAGACACTTAAACACCAAAACCATCTCAAAGGAGACTATGCTCAATCTAGAAGAATATGGACATTATCTTGGATGAATGAATCATTATGTGACTTAACTATTAGCCTTGAAGATGAATTAACTTTCTTGATAACCCATACCCTACTCTAAAACTAATTAAATGGATTGTTCACAAAGATAACATAGAAAATATGTTTTATGCCATAAGTCTTTCCTAGAAAGAGTTACCTAATAAATAAATTATAATAGGTCCTATTCGACCCTAAAATAACTTCCTTAAAAATTTCTTCCTCGTGATATTTTTAAATGAAGAAACAAAAGAAAATGGAGACCTTATTTGGATGAATAAGTCATCTAGATACCCCTGCACTAGCAATTGTTTATAAAGATGGGGAGATTAACTAGAAAAACAATACCAAAATTTTTAATTCCACTAGGGCACCTATCACTTCCCCAAAACTTTTAGCCCAAATCTCTTTCTCTTGACCATACCGAGTGAAAACATGAGGCTCTTATAGAGCTATCGAAGACTACCTAAAATGGTTTTTCCTTAGCATAAAAAAATAAAATATTTTATATGAAATAAAACACTTTGGAAATATTTTTTATAATGTAAATTATATTTTCTTCCTTATATAATCTTTCTAAAGTGCATGGACCTCCATTAATGGTAGAAAACTTGTTTCATGCCTAGTTTGTAGCTAAATGGTTTTCCTTAAAATTATTGGTTCTTGTGATTGGATGTAATTTAAAATAACTAAGAGAGTATATTATGGATACCATGTATTCATACGTATGATATATGATCCCCTATATTAATAAAAACCTTCTAAAACCTATTCAGCCAATACTCTAAAAGGGTAAAAAATGCATCTTTTTGCTCCCAAACTCCTTTCCTCCACTCTAAATGAGTTGAAATGGACATGAAAATGTATTAATAGGTGGAAAACGTCATAAATATGTGGATGGAAGTCAAAACCAATTTGTCTTATCAAAAAACCACTTTTTTCACTTAGAATTTCTATTTAAAAGTTGCTTAAGTAATATAATGCACTTTTAAGGGTATTCTAGGAAATTTAGCTTCATTAAACATCACTTTTAACCAATTGGAATCTATGACACTTTTTACAAACCTCCTTCCTAACCATGGATTCTCAAACCCCTTGGAGACTAGCTAACTCCTTTACTCGTAGTTCAAGACCCATTTCTTGGCCTTTTCCTTAAAGTCTCCAAAATCACCTTAAAACTTGCTAAAGTGTTTCAAAAGAGTGTAATTAACATGAAATGGGGTGATGAGGTTTGTTTCATATTTACACCATTAGATCATCTACTACACCAATAACTTGAACAACTCCCCACACCATACTAAGACCTTCTAAGATATTGCATTGCATCATCAACTCATGACTAGAAAGTGACTAGTCATGAGGTAAAAGTTCATTGAATGGTCTAAGAGAGTGGCCTGATCCATCTAGGTAAAAGTTTCATATGTAGGCCAATTTTGGCCAATAATTATAATATCCTTATTTTTTGTGTAGATGATATCCTTGTTTCAAGTTCTAACATGTAAGATATAAATATACTGAAGAGACAATCAACTCATTATTTTATTTGAAGGATATAGGTGATGATAAATAGATTGTTGGTGTGATAATATATATGGATATAACTAATATGAAGTTGACATTATCACATTTAGATTACATTAATAATGTTTTGGAAATGTTTTGCATTAAGGACGTAAATTTAGTTGGGACACCTTTGGTAGGCAACTTAAAACTCAAAAACTAATAATATTTAAAGACATAATAAGAAAATAATTTTATGCCCAAGACACCCTAATCATCATTAGTTAGAAATTTGATGTATGAAATGATTGGAATGAGGCCAGACATTGCACATGTAATGGGAGTAGTGAGTAGGTTGATGAGTGATCTAGGAAAGGAATACTGGAAGGTAGTCAAATGAATCTTTCATTACATAGAATGGACCAAAAATAGTTTTGTGTTATGCTAGATCAGATGTGACATTATGAGGGTATGATGATTCATATATGGTAGGTGATCTAGATGGTATAAATATCACTACAGGGTATGTGTTCATAGTAGGTGATATTATAGTCAATTGGATATCATGGCTATATAAGGTTGTGGTAATTTCAACCAAAGAGGCTAAGTATGTTTTTTTCATATAATTAAGCAAATAAATTATCTGGTTATAGATGTTGATGGAATATTTAGGATACCAACAAAGAAATTGTGTACTATTCATTAATAGTTAGAGTGCCATCGATCCAATGAAGAACTCAATGTTTCAATCTAGGATAAAAACATATTCAGTTATGGTATCACTTCATTTATATAGTATTGGAAAAGGAAAAATTGATGCTAAAGAAGATACATACAAGAGAAAATATGAAGGATATGATGACCAAGTTGGTTACAAGAGTGAAGTTGAAGTTCTATTCAACTCCAGTTTGTTTTCATGGATGTAGAATATCAAAATTAGGAATTTTTTCAGTGGATGTAGTGAGAATATACATTTGTTTATATTGACTTCAAGTGGGAGAATTGTTGGGTGTGAAGTCACTATTCATAGTCATTATTCACATTCACTATTGATGGTGATAAGGTGGTAATCACTATTCATGGTGATGAGGTGGTAATCACTATTCAATGTGACAAGGTGGCAATTAATCTTCATTATGGTTAGGTGGAAATTACAATTCAATATGATGATATGGTAAATAATATTCATGCTAGGGTGACATGTGTGATTTATTACTCCACTAAGGCACATTTTCAGTGGTTGAGTGGAGAATAATGTGTTGGGAATATGTTGAATATTTTCATGTAATTTATATATAAATTTATTTATGATGTATATTGAAACTTACTAGATATTTTGGGCCATGATTTTATCCCATGGGTTTGGCCATGGTTTTGGTCCATGGTTTTGATATTATTGTCCCAATATGTTCTATGCATTCTTGTATTTTGTAAGGAGGTGAATAGGAGTTTAGGACTTGTGAATTATTTTTTGCAAGATTTGTTGAGAACTTGATTGTAATATTAGTGTTAGGTCACATTGTTTCATTGAAAACAAGAGGCTAAGAAATTATAGAGAGTTGTGATAGGGTGTTTTCACTATGTTTCTCCTTATTATTTCTATAAATAAAATGCTGACAAATTTCTCCATGGATGTGGCTGATTAGGTTAACCACATTATATTTTGTGTTGCATGGTTTCCTTTAAATTTTGAAAGTTGTTTATTTTTTCTTCATAGTTTGTCTTATTTCAATTTTTGAGATATATTTCCACATTCTAATTATCCTAAAAATTTCTAGAATAAAAAGTATCACTAGGGGAATTTTTCCTATAAATTGTAGTTACATGAATTTTGTAAATTTACTTACTAAAAGAATAGGCTCATAGTTATGAGGAAAATGATAAATCATATAGATTTCAAGTATGAAACTTTTGTTTTTAGATTGATATAATTTTTTTTTTCATTGTTATAATTAATAAGATTGGGTGAGATTATCATAATAATCTTAATGTGGTCACTATAACCTCACAATGAATCAATAGGATAATTAAAGTCTTAATACTCTCTAAAGGGGACACTCAGAAGTTCTTATAGGATGGGTATTTGAAGGGTTAGTGTCACCTTGGACATTGTATATATATCCAAAGTATGGTAAATTGGCACAATATAAATTAAAAAGAGACTATGTCCCTCACATAATGAGTTTAAGGGTGTTCAAGTAATAGTTATAGGATAAGGGAAAATTGTATATCATTACTTTCAATGTAATTTTTCTATGAGGTATTTTGATTGGAATATAAATGAATCCTATGGTCTTTCTCCATATCCTTGTAATGTTTCATGAGTGTTACTAAGGTTTCTTGTTAACTATCCTAGAGATTAAATAAATTTTAAAGAGGCAACATAAGTGATATAACCTTTTCCAATGAGGTTTCTCCTAACTTGAAAATCTTAAATTTGTATGCTAATAAAATTAGGAAGTTATCCACATAAAATATGATTTAATCTAAAATAGTTTATTATATTGTAAACTTGAGTGATTACTCTTGGTTGATGGTTTGATCAATATTAATAAATGATTATTTGGATTGTTTCCTGATACTCTCATTAGAACCATGTAATGGAGTTTTTCTCCCCATAGAAAGTGGTTGAGGAATTATCATTTTGAAGAGAGTATACATTAAAAAAATTAGTTTTTATGAGAAGTAATACATGACTAAAGGAAGGGAATACTTCTTATAAAATTAGATAGTTATGTGATTTTATTTCATTCATCAAAGCTAATCTTGTGTAAAGATGACTAAATTTGAGAAAATAAATATTGAGTGATATTATATTTGGCCTTCAAAGGGAATGAATCTCAATTTTTATTTCATATTTTATGTCATCAATTATGACATTAAATTAGGAAGACTCAGACAACATCATTGGTCTCGATAATGGCATTGGATAATACATAAACAATATCATCAACCTAGCCAATCAAATTGGATTAGACTCATACAATATCATCTGATTGGCTGATGTCATATGAGATACACAAAAAATCCCATTAGCCTAGATAATTAAATTATAAAATAATAGTCACAATTTTAGTCATCATTGGCCTAATAGATGACATCATATTTTTTGAATATATTTTTTGTTTTTTAATGGGGCTATAACATATAATTTATGAGTACAATTATTTTTTGTGTTTTTTAGATTCTTTAGGTAGTTGTAGGAGTATTTTTATTATCATTTTGACACCCCATTACCTCATCATTCACCACCTTATTACTATGCCATTCTCAATATCATCACTATATGAGTTTCCACACCATTCTCCACCATATTACAACATTATTCATCTTCTCATTCCCTCTTTTTTTCCACCCATTTCCCCACATTGTTAATTGTTAAAATACCATTTAAAAATATATTTCCATTGGAAACTGTCCCTTAATCATATCGGTTCTGAAATCTGATTCACCTTACCATTACCCATAATATAATATTCACCATTTTTCCCCATAGTAATTTCTACCCCTTATCCACACCATTCCCCACCATGTTCCCATAACATTCCTAAAAATATTTCAAACACCATTTTCCACCTTGTTCCTACATCATTCACCATATTATTCCTACCTAATTCCCACACAAATTTTCACCCAATCTCCACCTATTTTCCACACCACTCCTAGTCAAAACATTATTTCCAACTATATTCTTGACACTATTCACCACACTATTTCCCTTGCCACTCATTACATACCATTCCCAACACCAGCTCTCATTTGTGTCCATTCAAAATTATCACTTACCACACCATTTTTTTTATCATTCCCCATAATGTTACCATGTTTCTTTCCACCATGTTTCCCACATAATTCCAAAACACCATTCCCCACAAATTTCCCCATCCCATTCTTTCCATTTTCCACCCTATTCCCACACCATTATCAAAATTGTACCCACATAATTTTCAAAACCATTAATTGTTCAAACATCATTATGAACATGATTTTCCAACCCATTACACAGACACCATTCAAAACATAATCCCACTATTATGTCCATTCATAATTTTTTTCACCACACCATTCTTAATAAATCCTATGAATATGAACAATGCATAGGTAAGGAACACACTACTAAAGAATCTTATAACTTAAGAAGATAAAACTTGATGAATAATAAAAACCACACTAATGTAAATAATACCATAATAAGACATCACAAAATATCTAAGAAGATTAAAATAAACATATGAAGTCATAAAGTGCACTAGAGGAAAAAAATAAATACTCTAAAGTTGAGGGTGAGTTGGAGAAGGATAAATTCTTGATAACTGAGCATGAAATAATGATAGGCCCAGAAGCTATGTGAAAAGGTGATGAAGGAACAACTCTTATTGATTTATTAGGATGAGGTAACCTAGACCAAACACCTAGATAAATTAGATTTAATGATTGAACAACTCTTGAAGAATCGAATATATTTTAAATACAGGGAAAATAAGTAAGTAATGATTAGTTTGATCTCATTGAGAAATTGAAAAAATGATGTCACTTTATAAATATCTCTAGGGCCATGATTGAATCATAACATTTATTTTCCATATTCTCTTATGAACCATCCATTACAAACACATTAATTTCACAAGGAAGAATAGGAGAGGAACGTGTTATCCCTCTAGGTGTAAAGTATAAAAATATGAGAAGTGCATAGTTTTTTCTAGGAAGTCAAAGAAATGGGTTGTAAAATAAATTCCAATAAGTAGTTAGAGTATTTTTTCATAGATCTAATACAAAAATTATTTGGGATGAAATCTCCCTCAAGTAAATAGTGAAATAAGATACCAATAATGTAGGCATGATAAAGGATCAAGCCACACCACTCCTAAAAAACCCATATATTTTAAAGGGATTGGGTGCCAAAGCCACAATAATTAATTAATACATCATATAAGTGCTAAAAATATATGATAAATTTGAATAAGAGTTTAAAAATTATGGCCCATAATTATTTGATTCAATAATGTGAGGCTAAATCCTTTGAATTCTTTACTTCTTTATTTCTTTGATAATTTAAGAATCATAAATTTGGTTAAGTATGGGTACATGTGTGAGATGATTATGTTGTATGAGTATGTATAACCACATTATTGTAGGGTGATTTTGACCAAGAGAATTTTAAAAATATATACAAGACAATAATCATACACAAAATATACAAAGGCAAAGACTAATGCTAGTAACCAAAGTACATAAATATTGATGCATGCAAAATAAGACAAACCATGTCTATATGCCCAATGAATATTTTGAACAAGAAAATTTCTATATTAAAAGTCCAATTCCATGTGTGAAAAAAGTTAAAACACTCAAAAAAGTGGAATAAGTGACCATGTGTCACTATAAACCTATCTTAGTTAACGATGTTTGTAGAATTAAGTTACATAATTTATGACTCTAATTATTTTTAACATGTACTGAGAAGCAACGATAAATGATGGAGTAGCTGAACTGAATTATAACATTGTATTAACTACCAAGTGGATGAAAATTATATTAATTCTAATTTGTGGGATTTTGAGTTATCCAATGACATGTAGGGTTAAATGGAGACCTATAAAATGAAAAGTCTTAGAGGGGAAAGTAGATAATATGTGATAATGAAGTGTTTCTAGATTATGATTAGATTGATTGAGAGAGAGAGACTTAAATTATTCATGTTGTTAAGTGCCTGGGAGGAACATTTTAACCATAAACTATTAATTTATAAATATATATATATATATATATATATATATATATATATATATATATATATATATATATATATATATGATATCATCTTGTTCATGGTTTTTATATGTCATTCATACAAATAACATAAATTATTCTCATTAAGTTCATGAATGATTAGATAGACTAGTGTTGGTATGTTTAAAATTCTATGAATATGTGACCAATGCATTTGTAGAATAGAGTAAGTGAACACCTAGGTAGACCTGTGTGAGTGAGACACATGCATGACTATATGAATAGAACATTACCAAAAAAATTAATCCCATCCTAGAAACAAAACAAAAATGTTGGTAGCTTATGGGTCACTATAGCTAGTACATTCACGTGTTCTAACACTTAACCTTTACAAACTTCTACACAAACTCTTCATGTGTTTTTGAGATCACATGATCACTTGAGGCATAGAGGGGGAAAAGTAGGTTTGTGGAGATAAGGTTAAGTTTTTTTTATCTTTAATTATCCTTGTGTTATACTTGCATGTGAGTGATTAAAACTAGACCCTAACATTTTGATTCCATTGCCAACATAACATGAAAGGAAATCTTATGCGTTTAGTCAAATTATAGAGAGGTGAACCAAGGTAGATCAGGGTTAGTTATGTGAATCACTACCCAAGGTTACTTATACTTAAATAACACTTTTTATTTTATCATCACTATAATTTAAAACATTAGCATTCACATATACAATGCAATAACATAACGATTCTAGTATATCTAGGTATTAGTTCCCCCATTAAGAAAGGTATTCAAAAATGTCGCACAACATTTCTCTAATCCAAAATTTATATTAAACTAATATTACACACAATATTGTTCACTATATTTAAGGTAATAATTAAAATAAATCATATGGCTTATAATCTAACAGACTATCACTAATAGTCTTCAATCTACCTTAAGTTATTAATCAGATTCATATTGTACTCTAGATAAAATCTTGTAGCATTTATATATGGTCTCATTTCTTTTTTTTACATATTTATTGCCTTCCTTTTATAGGCTTCCAAGCATCCCTATTCACTTGGAAGCTCATTTACAACCACTTAACAATTATTGCACTAGTTTTCCACTTAGAAGTTAATGCTTTGGTTTATTTGAGGATGTCTACCTTACTATTTATCATCACTTCACAAATAAATATTAGGATCAATTGTAAATCATAAATTCAACCATTTATCCGCATAATATTTTATATGGTTCTTAGATTTACATCATTTTATTTGTTTTGGTCATGTTGTTTTGTCATTTACACACATGGACTTAATCTTTATCAGCTCATGCCTACCTCATTGGTATTTCATGGTAGGTGTGTATGTAAGGAACAAGTTTTTTTTATGTGTTTTTCTTACCACTTCCTTGGGTTATTGGTGCCTCTCTCTAATTTAACCAATCACAAACATGCCAAATCTTGGTTTAAATTAACCTATTTTGGGGGTCAACAATGTGTGTACGCACACACATACATCCATGTGCATGCATATGTACCTTTATTCACACACACATACACATGTATATTCACCACTTTGATTGATATTCCTATTTGATGACTAATTGGTATAGAGAAATATCATTATCTATTCTCAAGGTCTAAAAGTGTGTGCATATAATTATGTTACCTTTTTATATTACATAGATGAATATTTACTTACATATGTTATTGAATTCATATTTTATTTATTTTAATCACAATTTTATTTGACTATGTTATGATAATAAGTAAATATAAAATCATTTATTATGACAAATTAACAACAAGCATTATATCTCACAAATATCTTATTATTGATATGTGGTAATGTTTACTATACATTATTATAAACTTGACTAGTTTTAATATTATTAAAACACAAATATTTTTGAATTGATAACTTGGAACATGACATATGCATTGAGGTGGATTCTAATGTGAATGTAGTTTAAAGTTGGTCGATCATTTTATGTATGTCATTTTGTTTTAAATGCAAAAGATATTATTTTTTTATAATTTTATTATATATTGGACTAATGTTTTTTATTGAAATTATTGATAAAATATGACTAATTAAATTATGAAATATGTGCATAGAATTTATACCTATTATTTGATTATGACCTTAGTAGTTTAGATATAATGTTTCTTAATTTCATAATAAATTCATTAGTTTTCATCTATTACTCGAGTGACTATTGTAATTGTATTCATAATAAAATCATATTAACCTCATAAATTATTTATTATGAAAACAATCGGGTATAATATAAGGTGCGAATGATTTTTGTGTGTTAGGGACTATAGACTATACACAAGGAGCTAGTGAAAAATAAAAGAGAGATTTATGTATGCTTGTTAGTGTTTGATAAAAATGAGTTATTTATAACAATCACAAGTGCCTCATGTACTAATTTAAAATGAAATTTTAAACTTAATAATATTTTTCATATTGTTAAATTTTTATTTAAGTGTATCACTCTACTGTAGTTTAATATGATGTTTCTTTTACTATTTCCTAAAATCTTTCCATAGTTTTCCACCCCAAACCTAGGACATGGGATTGATAGACATGATGATTTAATTGAGAAAAAATTAATGGATGTGGTGAAATGGGGAAACCAATAGATGTACTCTTCTAACCCACTTGTCAATTATGGCTATCTTGAAATTGATTTTTAACTATATACTGCATGGATTGATTTAATTTTTATTATAAATTTAGTGATTAAATAATCTTAGGGAAGAAAGATATTTGATTATATTCTTAGAAAAATTTTGTTTTGTTTTATAATTATTGCATGTATGGATCATTCGCATGAACTTAGGCTAATTAAAACATAAGATTAATTTGTGAATATATTTATGTAAAATTTTGCAAGTTAAAATTGTGTGCTTTTATTTTAATATATATTTAATAATTTTGAAATAGTAAATAATTTATGATCAAGTCTTGTTTATAGATTTATTAGATTCATTAAAAACTTTCGTGAGTAAAATGAGAAGGAAAATTTTGAGAAAGTTAGACATTGAAATAAAAATATTTTAGCTTAATTGGTTTTCTTATAAATTTGCATCCTATGATGTATCTTTTTCTTCTTTAATTACATATTTATCATTTTAATGTTATAAGAAAAAATTGTGATTTCCCAATTCAAACATGATGGTCAAATTTTTATAGATAATTATGTCTACTTCAACTGGAACTTGATCATTTTTAATGTTAAAATAAATTAATATGTTTTCAATGGAATTTGAGTGTTGGAAACTATTGAAATATATATTTTATTTGAATTGAATATTTTGGGTAAAACTTATTACAAAGACTTGTGTTTATCAAGTTAATTATTCCTTTGTTTTATTAGATTATGCTTATAGTTTTGGAATAAGGCTATAAATACAATAGTGCTTGAATTATTACTTTAAAATAATAAAATTTAAGAGAATTATTTTACTTGTTTTATGAAATAAAAATGATAGTGTTCATTGAAACGAGTTATAGGTATGACTTGCATAAAATTATGGAAAACTGATCTTTTTTTATTGCTTAGATGTTTGGTCATGTTTTGATTGTGAAATTGACTAAAGGAAACATCAACATGGATTCAAAAGTTGATGAATAATTTTTTACCATTTTTTAATATTAATAAAAGTTGAGAATTAGAAATTAAGATCATAAACCATAAAATAATCCATGTATTAATGACTTAAGGTAGTACATGATTAGAAGATTCAATAAAGTTATAAATTAAACATGAAATTTGAAGGCTAAAGGTTACTTATAAATGTCAACATAAATTAGGTTAACACATTTCAGCATGAATAAGATGGTTTGTATTTAATGTGACATTAATGCATAATCTAAGCATATATGTAACCTACCAAGCATGAAGAAAGAGTTTGTCACAATTTCAACTATAACTATAATTCATTGATAAAATAAGTATAATAAATATAATTAATTAGTTTTAATTTTCAACTAAGAGTATAACTTCTAGTGAAAATTATTATTTTGGCAATACTAAGTTAAAAAATGAAAATGATTTAGTTCTTCAACCAAGTATGAAAGAGAATAAAATGTTTGGGTTAAAAAAAGAAATGTTAAAAAAAATACAAATGTTTTTAGAATTACATTGAATTAAACAAGAACACATACTTTTAGGTATATTACATACGCTACAATTTTTCTAGGAATATTTAAATAGGATTAACTCATTCAATTTAATTATTTACATCCATCATCTACTTGATCCATATGGTATAATGCAAATAAAACATTAAAAACAAATTACATGGCCACATGTGAAATCTTATGTTTATGAATTCAAATAAGGAATACAAAATATAACAACACTCTCACAAGGACTCCAAAATCTTCCCATGAATTCATATATTTAAAATTATACTATTATTTTAATGTCTATTTTTTTGAGTGAAGATTTATTAAAAATAACTATTATTGATATAAAAAAACTAGGATGGAAGGGGTTTGCATATGTTAAATCTAAATTTAAGAAAATATCAAACCATTTTCAAGGATGAGGGAGAGCCATAAAATTATTTCATTGAAAAGCATATCCACTCACTATATTTTAAAAAAACACGTTCATTCATAAACACATTATAACATAAATGTTTTATTTACATGTGACCATTAATTTCTAGTGGATGATGTTACATACCTATGACATGCATCATTTTGAGTCTCACTTCTCTCAATAATTTTTTTATTCTACTTCTTCCATTCCATATTCCTATATCTTATCTCTTATCTCATCTTCTCCCTACTCTCCTCATTTACATTCTCCCTTCCTTTGAATATTCCCTTAAATTATTTTCCTTAGAATTAATATTTAGCACCTGTTCATTCCTATATATTTTTCCATGGTATTTATTCTATTCTTTCTATATTTATTGTTGAATAAGTTCTAATTTTTATATTTATATTTATATTTATTTAATTTTTAAAATATTAGTATCTTTTATTAGTTTTTTAGTTTTTATAATATACTACCTTGTTTTATTTTTCTAATTAAACAAGATTATAATCATAATATATTTATTTATGAATGATATTAACTATAAATCATTATTTTTATAATTGAATAAAATTTAAGGCTGAAATTGTCCTATAGTGGTCAAATGGATAGAAAAATTAAATTCACATTCCTGACATAGGGTGTAGTATTAAATATAAAATACCCCATGTAGATGCACTCACATGGTATATACAAAATTTTATTAAAGTTGACCTCTTTGGTTGTTTATTGATAATTTGAATGTTTTTCAATGAAATTAGTTTCTTCTCAACAAAATACTTATAAGAAGATTTTTTTGGTGTTATAAGAATAAGATATTAATATAAAAAAATGTATTATATAGGTGGGACACCTAAACACATATGAACATGGTTGTTTTTTAATATTATTTAGAATTGTACATATTTTGAGGTTTATAGTCATGGCCATTGTCTTGGTATGAATTTTAAATGAAAAATTTGTTCATAAATAAAAATAGAATCATGTCCAAATATGAGATAGTCTTTGACAAAACAATGGAAACATATATTATGCATGTGACCCATTTAACATCATCACTAATTTCATAAACACTAGTTTCAAAAGCTATACTTTTACATTTTTATAAACCTTAATTATGCATCAAAAAATTATTTTGTAAGCCATAATTTTGAAAAAAAATAATTATACAAATAAATCATGGAAACATACATTAAGCACATGAAAAAAAAGGTTCAAAGAGACATGATATGTTTGAATCCAATGATTGCATGATATGAAAAAATTTGGTTTCTTAAGAAAGCCTTGAAACTTAAAAGATTAAATATTTCATAAATATGAAGTAGGATACTATTTGTAAGAGAAAATATGACATCAACAACAAAATAATCTAATGACAAGGATGGTGATGATAAAAATGATTATGATTTAGATGAACCTAGAAAAAATGTAGCTTAACTATGGAAACATGAACTATGTGCATGCCATATTTGATAAAATACTTAAAATATATGTCATTTCATGGACTCTAGTGATTGTAGGATATTTATAAGATTTAAGATGATGGAAAGGATGATGACAATTATTTTATGAAATATTACCCATATTATTCCCTAGTTCCTATACCATTCACCACTATATTCTCACACCATAACCAACACAATTTTGAACCCCATTCCCACACCATTGGCAATCCCATTCATACATTATTCCCCACACAATTTCCAAAGCTATTCCAAAAATTTTCCATCCCATTCTCATATCATTCATTGTTCAAACACCATTCTAAAAACCATCCTATATTTTTCCCATTCCCAAGTCCTAGTCACAAAAGCATTCCTTAAATCCTTCCCACCTATTTTTAAATCATTTTCCACTCTATTTAACACACTAATACCATACAATTACCAAATCATCCAACACCATTTGACATCATTTTCCCATACCATTGACATCATTTTCCCATACTATTTGAAATCATGTTACCACACTATCTACCACCCCATTCCTACACCATCCCTATTACCATTTCCCACCTTGCTCCCACATTGTTCATCACCTGATTCTCACATAGTTCACCTCCCCATTCCTACACCATTCCTTATTCAAACATCATTACTAAATCATATTAAAGAGAACAATGTAGATTTATGCTAACAATAATACACTCAACATTTATAAACATAAGCACAATATAGAATTTTATTTAAATATTTTTTATTAGATAAGGTAAAAGAACCAGTTAAGGGTATTTTATTTAAGTATAATAATATAATAAAAAGGGCATATATGAAATGTACAAAGACAAATATTAATATTCTTATAATTTGAAAAATGGAGTGCATAGAGAAATAATTTAATTATGACTTACTTGGGCACTATGAAAGATTGAAAATGTGAAAAAAAAATAAAAAATTAGTCCTAAAGAAAACCTAATATAGTTGTGTAGATCTAAGAATGCATTAAAAAGACCCAGGATGGTGGGTTAATCCCTATTAGACCTAGATCATTGGGTCAATATTTGTAGGATGAGTTTCATATTTTTTATTAAGATTGATCCTACTATATTATGTTATATACTAAATAAAAATTTAAAGTGCCTTCATCTTCTCCCTCTTGTGAAAATCCTCTCTCAAATTTTTTAATTGAGTTGTGAATCTCCCCAAAAAAATCCTTAATTATAAACCCTAATTAGATTGGATCACCTTACAAGACCTTAAAAATGGAAGTAGTTATGAAGGTATTTCCTTAATAATACCCATATTATTTGATAATATGTAAATCGTTAATCATTTAATACAAATATAAAATCAATGTTTTAGAATCAATGTAATATCAAGATTTTAACCATTATTCCTATGTAAGAGATGTATGTAACTAGTCAAGATAATAATATCTTTCACTACTTATTCAATTATATTTTTCATATAGGGGTGATATAATAACACTTGAATATATGGTTCTTAAATATAAAATCATTTTTTTCTCCTTAGGGATTATATTCCTAAAGTACATTAACATGTTTATTTACTTATAAATTTTTTTAATTCAAATTAAGACATTATTGGAGCACAATCCAAAAATGAAATGGAGGTAAATCCACCTGACATATAATAATAAAAAAATAAAATGTGAAATTGGATCATAGGTCCAATCTAAACAAATGATCAATACCATAGGGCCAATCTTGTTTAGAAAAAGGATTGTACTCATCTAATCTCAAATAAATGAGCACTAAAAAACAATGTTTTGGATATTCTGAGGGAATTTCCTACGCCCATTCACACACAAAAATAGTTCTATAAAATCATGAGATATGTCACTAGAAGTTTTAAAACAATAAATTAAATCATCATCATTAAAATAAATACGAGGGAGTGATCATGTTGATACTAGTATTGATATATGTTTCTATTTTTGTATTTATAACAGAGGTTTGATAACAAAGATTTTATACATGTTTCTCTTTAACATAACCAAAGAAATAGGGGTCATCTAGAATATCAATTTTTTAATAATGTGGACTGGCAAGATCCAAATTTAGTAAATCAACCATAATATTTATGTTGGGTGTGAAATAAATATTCATGGTGATGAAGCGGAAATCACTATTCACTATGGTGAGGTGGTAATTACTATTCACTATGGTGAGGTGGTAGATACTATTCATATTGAGGTGATATTTGTGATGCATTAATCCACTAAGGCATATAGATTTGTTTTTAATAGTTGAGTGGAGGAAAAAGTGATGTAAATATGTTAAATATTTTCATGTTATTTATCTATAAAAGTCTTTGTGATGTAGATGGACACGTACTATATATTTTGGCCCATGGTTATAACCCATGGTTTTGGTCAATGGTTTTCGATTTAAGTATTTTGGGAATATTGGTGTGTTATTCCTAATTTAGTTAAAGCGTCTGAGTAGTAAAATTAGTAAATAAATATGCAATAATAAAGCTAATAATTTATATAATCTGATTGTAATTTTAACCTTTCTAAAAATAGTAATAAGGGTGATAAAATAATATTTAGCTATAAATTGACTAAGACTATTGAGATAGAGTCTGGTATTCAATGTATTAGACTGGGACACTATCATAAATTAGGTTCTATACTTTGTGAAGCTCATGAAGTTGTGTGATGGTGGGTGTGCATAGAGAGATCATGTTGTGAAGTGTGAATATGTAAAAGAAAATAAAGAGTAAATCATTTCTTAATAGATACGTTATATATAAAATAAGAATGCATGAAGTTGGGTAAGAGAGATAAGAAGAGAAATGATTGAATACACCTCACCAAGTATGTGAACCAATACAAAATCTATTGTGATGTTGAGTGATGTTGAGTAATGCTAAGTAGTATTAGATGATGTTGTACCAATAGTAAAATCATGAATGGAGCTGAGTGCTCAATTCCCTAAAAGTGGCTAAAGAAAATAAAAGGTTGGCCCTTTGGATCTATCATTTCTCACTAAGTGCATCAAGGTAATCATGTGTGTGATAATAAATTTTTGGACTTTGTGTCTAATCCCTCTAAGTAGGTGTCTCAAGAATACAAAAGATAGCTAGTCTTTTGGCTCTATCATTACCTTGTGAAGTGAAGCTATGAACTGACACCAATATGAAATGTGCATCATATGAGATCATTACTAAAGACCATAAATGCTCTATAATATGATAATGTTATCATGGATAGATAAATGTATGTTAAAAACTAGGCCACTCTTAGCCACTCTAAAAGCTAGAGATTAGGCTTGTATGAAAGCCACTCCAAAATTGGGCACTAGGCTTATATGAAAGCCATTCCAAATTGTGAAGGTTAGGCTTATATGAAGGCCACTCCAAAATGTTGAGAACCATCTGTGGATGGAATAAGGCATGCAACTACTAAGAATGCTTGGGTAATATGTTAAATTTAGATAGAAAATAAGACAAATTTGTCATGCACATTACCCCCAATCACTAGTGTTTGAAACATGGATTCTAATCTAGAAGTTATACCAAATACCCTATTTATTATTAGAAGTAAGAGACATCATATTATGCATGATTCCCATATATCTAGATTCTCTCAACAAAGTGTACTAAACACTACTAATTTTGAACTAGTCTGAATGTGCAAAACTATAGTTGGACCTACTTTTTTGCTTATTTTTAGAAAACCTAGGTCTTTTTGTTTGGATGGGAACACTAAAAATAGACATTAAAGGTCCTAATGTTATAGTCCAATCTTGACACTAATATCATGGACTAAATCTGATAATTGTTCTGACATTTTCACTATCTACCTAGTCTATTCTACCTAGTTTAAAGTCTAGTTATTGTTCTAGGTGTTCTAAATGCTAATTTTTTAACTGATAGGAGATCTGATCTCTATGACAAAACACTTATTATTTACCCCTCTTTTGAGGGTAGTAATGAAGACCCTACAATGACTTCCATTAGAAGAAAGATCCCTACAAGTGTGTTATGATGAAAACATACATAATATAGCAATGATGATCAACCAGATTTCTCAGAATATAAAATTGTTTATAATGAGAGATTGTTATATCAACATGGGTATGCCTAGATAGATATAATAATGTAATATCATGTATAATGTATTAAATTTGAGCTAGAAGTCTAGTTAGTTGTTAGTTGTTAGTTATTAAGGAGGAAGGGAGCATGATATCTATCATGGCATCTAAGAAAGCAATATAATGCATGATGTGGATCATAACATTGCAAGCAATTGGAAATTAATCAAGCAATCAATCAATAAGCATACAAGCCAAGAATTAAGAAGCAAATAAGAGTGTCTAAGGAGCCAATGAAATAAGGGACATGGGCACATGTCACTCAAACTATAAATCAAGCATACAAGGCATGTTCAAATGACACACACACATACAATTGAAATAAACAACGTTGGCATGAAAGCCATAATTTCATAGAAGATTAAAATCAAAGGACATTGGAAAATGTCCTAAGGAACACACAAGACATAAAAGCAAAGGACATTGGCAAATTCCCTAAGGCACATATAAGAGATAAAATAAAAACTAGGAAATGCATTCATATCTAACTATGAAAAGCAAGAAATGAAAGCATGTAATATACTAAAAATACAATCACATCTAACTAATCAAAGTGAGAAGTTAAATTATGAAAAACATGGACTACAAGACTAGGTATATGCTAAGAAATACACAAGTGTTATATACTAGTGAGTGTTAATAGAGTAATCTATATAAGTTAGTAAATAATGTACACCAACATGATAAATTTAGTGTGTTGTGTAGGAATGACATAACCTGGATGGTGTAGTCATGTAGAAGATGCCCCCAGTGGGTAGATATATCGATGTATGTATTAAATGTAGAAGTAGGATGCCCCCTTAGTTAGAGTGAAGAAATGAAGGATATGGATGTCACTACACATACTCAAATAAGATAAAATGAATCATGGTAATGTAGATAAATCAATAAACAATAACATAGAATAATAAATGTAAGCCTAAAATTTTACTAAAAATTTAAAGCATGCATGATGCATATAATTGAAATACTTTTGGATTTTAGAATTATTTGAATGTTTTTGTATTTTGAATAATTTGAATGTTTTTTGTATTTTTAGAAAAATATATATACAATCAAGCATAAGAAGACTGTGTAAAAGTAATATAGAGAAGAAATGATACTAATCGATAAGTCTTATATGAAACTCCCTATCATGGTATCATGTATCAATGAGAGGGATCATGCATGATCATGAATCATAATGGAAGGGTTGAGACTGTATCTTTGAAAGCTATGTATGATGTAATACCTATGAAATATTTGAAGTAGAAATTGAATATGGGGTCCCCCTATAACTCTAATAAGTGAATGCAACTTTAGGGATATTAGGGACCCATTTAGTAGTAGGAGAAGCTATCTGAACATGTGCTCTACATGTAGAGGCATGATACCTTAACAATACTATCTTGGGTGTAAATACTTTAGCTGGAAGTTGTCTAGAATATTAAAATTGTGATTTCTTTAAAAAAGACCTTTATGAAAGTTTATGAACCCTCTATTCTAGAGATGGAGGCCTCAATTGTGTCTGAATCTGAACTGGTGGAAGAACTAAAACTAGTGGAGAAACCAAAAATTGTGGTTGAACTATAATTGGTGACTATAAAGTACAAGATGGCTCTAAAGTGGGGAGTGTTAACTCATATGGAAATACACCAACTATAACAACCTAATTAGTGTTAATTAATTTCATGCATCAATTAACTATAAAAGGTACTTTTTAAAGTTTTTGAATCCATGGTTGACTTAGTAACATATCAAAAACTCCTACACTAGGAGTAATAGTAAATGGTCTATCCACATGTGTTGGACTAGCTTATAGAGGAATTACAATCTTACCTAATGGACTTTTTATGTGCCCACTAAATTTGTTGATAACTTTTTCCATCGAGGTAATATCCTACTCTAAATATCCAAAATGCTATATTAATGTCATAGTAAACATGTTCACACTAGATCCATTGTTTATGAGAACATTATGAATAAGATGATTATGAATGTAGCCTCTGATAAAGAATGCATGATAATATGAATCATCCTCAACTATCTCCTTCTCTAAGAAGGATATGGAAGGTCTATCTAGAACTCTATAATTTTATACACCAATCATGTTTCTCAAAAGGTGTAACTCAACTAAAGGTGCCATATATGTATCTTGTGGGGAATGTGCATGATATGCATGGTGAACAACTGATTTATCCCCTATATCTTACTTATATTATTGTCAAAATAGATATAAGAATGTTTTTAAAGCCTTATCCTATATTTTCTTCCTTGAGGAGGAATTAAATTTCCAAGATCAATAGCATTGCCATATATCAAGTCATATATCTTGTGTCTCAAACTAATGCATCTATTTATTGTATGTCTTGGTGTCCTATGGAACTTGAAAAATACATGTTGATAATATCCTCATGGAAGAGGATTTGTTGGATCAGATTCCTAAATAGGATGGAGAGATATGATATTACATTCTAATAGCTATTATAGAACTCTGGCTAGAGAAACTAGTAGATTGGTAAAGGTTTACCAAGGACGTGATGATAAAACCACTCACTAAGGGGGCTCTAAAGCCACATTAACTATTGGTTGATTCTAACTGTTACTATCATTAACCTTTACTTTGTATGGGATTGTGTTGTTACTCTTGTTTGTTTTTTCTAATGTACTTGTGTATTTGAGTTTTCCCATTACAATTAGTTTGAATTCTCTTTCTTTTAGTGTGTGACACAATTCAATGAAGGAAAAGAACCTTTTGAACATTATTGATTCATACAAAGATGGTAGAAGACTCTATTTGAATAGATATTTTAACTCTTTATTAGCTATGGGGATATTTATCTTAGCCAAAATAGTCTTATATCCATTAACATAATCTATAAGATGCTCATTTGACCTCTATTTCTATTATGCAACTTGGGCATAGGAAACCTTATCATGAATTTTAATATTGAAATGAGCTAGGAACATGTTAGCGAAAAGATTGAATATATTTACTAAATAATTAAGTAGACTATAAAATGGTTGTAAAGCATAATCCTTTATAGTATGTGTAAATATCTTGGTTAGTATCCAGTCATTTGACACATAGTCCAATCATGTTGCATGAAAATCTCTTAAATGTGTCTCTAGATCACCCTTGCCATCATATAGACTAAGCTTGGGTTGAACAAAACCTTGTGGTAAGGGTGTAGATGTAATGTGATGTGTCAATGGTGTATGTAGTAGAGAAAAAAAATCCAAAGCCTGTATACATCTAGAGGTACCTTTCTCAAGATGTAGCACCTTGGATTAAATAGATCTTATCTATTGTATAAGGGCTACCACATCATGATACAAATATGTACTAGCTATAGCTAGTGGCATAGAGGAAGGTTGGGCTGATATAGGGGGTTGTTGAGACATAATTGCCCCTATAATGTCATTTATAACTGGTTATTTTATGGTTTAGATGATTAATCTTGGTTGGCCTTTTTAATTTCCTTATTAGATTACAAGATAAGAGTATGATCTTGGGGTTGTTCCATGGGTCTTTCTTGAAAATTTTATAGGATCAAATATTTGTTGAGTACAACTTCATTGTCAATAATAGGTACAAGTAAATCAAGAGTTTGATGTGGTGGGTCATGAACATTGGTGTTTGTATCATCATTATTATTCTAATATTGGTCTTTGCAAAAATTATCCTCATTGAAATTGATGTAATTTGGATGTGTATACTCTATCATAGGATCCTGAGTTGGTTATTTATCCATGTTATATGGTCACATTGAAGGAATTTGGGTGAATTCAGGAGGGTTTCCTCTAAGTCTTGCACTTCATCTTGAAAGAAGAGATTCAAGGAGATTAGGTGGATAAGGAAAATAACTTGAATAATGGAACAAAATATTAAACAAATATTATCTAAACAATAAACTAGAATATGCATAAAAAGGATACAAAGCTCACAAATATGTAAGGTGATACCTCAAGAAGCAATGGGACCTAGTATATGCAACTAGGGTTTGAAAGATGATTATTTTGAAAATTACTATGAAATTTTAAAATTAGAAGTGAATTTGAGTTAAATATGCAAGTAAAAAATAAAAAATTTATTATAAAATTTATGAATTAATGAGACCTGGTATGTGCCATTAGGGCTTTGAAAAATAATTATTTTTTGAAAATTAATATTGAATTTTAAATTTTGAATTGAATTTTTCATTTTGATATGCTAGTAAAAAAATTGTAAAATTATAGGAAAAATATTGAGAAAATACTAGGACCTACTATAGGCAACTAGGGTTTGAAAAAAAATTATTTTTAAAATGACTATGAAAATTTGAAATTTGAAGTGAATTTCTTAGTTAAATATGCAAGTAAAAAATCAACAATTTACTAAAAAATTTGTAAATTAATGGGACCTAGTATGTCATATTAGGGTTTTGAAAAATAATTATTTTTGAAAATTACTATTGAATTTTTGAAATTTAAATTTATTTTTTTATTTTAATAAGATAGTAAACAATCAAAAAAATATAGGAAAAATACTAGGAAAATACCAGGACCTACTATGGGCAACTAGGGCTTGACCAAAAAATATTTTAATATTACTACAAATTTTTAAAAGTTAATGCTAATTTCTAATTTTATTATGTAGGTAAAAAATAAAAATAATATAATAAAAATTAGTAATAAAATTACCCTATGGTTTCTAGGGTTTTTATGCATAAACAAAGTAAGTCAGGTTGACCATATGATTTAACCATTTTGGGAATATTGGTGTATTATTCCTAAATTAGTTAAAGGGTTTGAGTAGTAAAACTAGTAAATAAATATTCAATAATTAAGCTCTTGATTTATATAATTTGATTATAGTTTTAACCTTTCTAAAAATAGTAATAAGGGAGAGAAAATAAGTCTTAGCTAGAAATTAACTAAGACAATTGAGACATAGTCTAGAATTAATTATGTTAGACTAGGAAACTATCACAAATCAGGTTCTGAACTTCCTTTTATGATTGGACAAGAGCACTAAAATAGGACACCCTAAGTTTTGGGATTATAGTATTCTTCTACCACTATTTTCTAGGAGATCTAAGCTTTCTATGTTGTGCTCCCTATGTTCATGTGAGCATGCCTATGAAATTTTGACTATTGGGTGTTCATGGAACTCCCTGTAGAGCTGATGTAGTCCTAAAACCATAGACTCCATTGTGATTTGAAAAAAAATGAGGAATAGGGGGAGGGATAGTGTGTGTAAGATGAACTTAATGTGTATCTAAAACCTTTGTGTGGGCATGCTGCCTACATACCAATACTCTGAAGAGGGATGAAGCCATATGTGATTCTACCACTTGATGTGCTTTGTGCAATTATGTGTATGAAGATTTATAATTCTAAACTAGATATGCTTGAGGTGGCTAGGGAATGGTGTAAGGATTTGAATAAGATTTTAGTAGTATTGGCTAGCTATATGGAAAGAATAGGAAAGATTGCCTTAGTAGTCTTACTTGTATTCTTGCTTACTTTGGGATAGTCACCAACCCTTTCTAAATGACCTATGAATGGGTTTTTATAGGGATATATTGGTCATGGGTTGAATGTGCTCACATTAGGCCAATAAAAAGAGGAATAAAAAATTAAATGAATTGACCATTGAAGGTAAAAATACACTTAGATAGGATCACCAAAAGTGGACACTAGAGGGCCCAACGCTATAGGCCAAGTTGGGCACTATAGTTTTGATCAAATAGTACCTAAGGGAATAGATTTTTCATGGAAAGAGTAGTCTAGCTTAGCTGGGATCAGGTATAAAAAGCTACAGATGACTAGGCATTAGTGAAAACAAGTCTATGAGTGTCACCAAAGCAAGCAAGAGGGACCTATGGGTTAGATGTCACAAGCCACACTCCAGTTACCAAATTTTACATTTTATATGACTATAATTTTCTTATTTTTTGCCTATATATTCCATGCATTCTTGTATTTTGTAATGAGGTGAAGAGGAGTTTAATAAAATGAATTCTTTATTGAAAACTTGGTTGAGAACTTAATTGTAATCTTTGTATTTGCTTACATTAGTGTATTAAAGACAAGAGGCTGAGATATTGGAGAGAGGTGTGGTAGGGTGTTATCATTGTATATTATCCTTATTATTACTATAGATAAAAGGATGACAGGTTTATTTCAGGATGTATCTCATTGGATTAACCACATTATCTTTTGTGTTTCTTTATTTTCTTTAATTTATGAAAGTTGTTTATTTATGCATCTTAGTTTCTCTTATTGTAATTTTGAGGATATATGTATGCATTTCAATTATCCTAACAAGTGGTATCAGATAAAATTTAATGTTTTGTGAAGATTAAATTATAGTAAGATAAGGATTAAATTTTAAGTGGGAGTTAAGTTAGATGCTAGCAAATCAAAGATGAAGAATTTCAAAGGATAGAAGTTCATATTTTAGAAGATGTAGATGGAGGATCATCTCTTTCAAGAGAATCTAAACTTAAAATTGGGTGGCAAAGCCAAGATGCCAACATTAACTTCAAATGAGGATTGGGATTTTTTGTATAGGAAAGTACTCAAAACCATCCAACAATTTCTTGAATCAAAAATAGCATCCAATATATCTCAATAAAAGACTATAAAATCTTATGAACATAGTAGGGAAGTTGTATGAAAACCCTCTGCTTCCCATAAAACTTTCTTAGTGAAGAATTTTTTTAATATGAAAATGTCTAAGCATGGTTTAGTAGTGATTAATTTAAATAATTTTAGCATGGTTATAAGATAGTTCAATTATGTTAATATTATCAGAGTTGTTGCCAAAATCTAGATAATGCAAATGAAATGGAGACATGATCACACGAGATGAAGCAAGTGCACACCACATAGATGTTAAAGCAATTTGAAATTATACAAAAACTTAAATTTCACAAGATAAAATGGAAAAAACAAAAATATGATTAACATGAGATGGCCAAAGTGAAGAATACATATAAGAGAGCATGTAAGTAACTCCTCCACAAAAGGTGGCCAAGGCACCCCAAGAATAGAATGTAACTCCTCTATGAAAGGTGGTGACAAGGTGCTAAGAATAGAGAAGTAGCTCCCATTATGGGAGTTACTTATGACACCTATGAAAAATCTATAACACACATCTCCACATAAGCTAGCCTATCCCACAAATGTTGGAAAACTCCATGTATGCACAAGAAATACAATTTCCCTAATTAAAAAATAGGGAAAAATAAAAACCTACACTAATACCCCCCCCATAAGCATAGCTTAGGTGGGTAGTGTGGAAATATAAAATGGGTCCCAACAACTAAGCCTGATGAGGTACCCATGTACAAATGCAATCTCCCATAAGATAGAGAAAATGAGAAAACCCATAGGAAAAAACTCCCCCCCCCCGAAAAGAGAGACATAAAAGAAAGAAGAGGCTAGTGCCCCCCAAAGATGATGCTGCTACAAATGTGGACCACACCCCAAGAAGAGCTCATAGATGAATGAACTTACTCTTAGTGAAAGGTTTGGTGAAGATGTCTGTAACCTGCTCTGAAGACTAGAAAAATATCAAGTCAATGACCTAACTATGAATAAGCTCCCTAATGAAATGCATGTGAATCTCTATATGCTTGGTCCACTGGTGTTGAACTGGATTCCTACGAATCTTAATGGTACTCTAGTTGTCACAATAAATGACGGTGGACTGCCTAATAGGAATGCCAAGCTTAGAAAGTATCCCCTAAATCCAAATAGCCTCAGTAGCTGCATTAGCAGGTCCCATGTACTCTACCTCTATAGATGATATAGCAATAACATTCTACTTCTTGTTAGACCAAATGATAGGACCAGAACCTAGAGAGAAACTGTAACCATAAGTGGACTTGTGAGTCTATGAATCACCAACCTAGTCTGAATCTATATATGCAACCATGTCAATCTCTATGCCAAATCTGTAATGAATCCCATATCTACGTGAACCCTATATGTAATGCAAGATCCTCTTAGCTACTTTCCAATGTAGCTCATGAGATTCATGCATGAATCTAGAGACAAGTCCCACTGTATATGATATGTCAGGCTTGGTGTGAGTCAAGTACATGAGACTACCAACAAGTTGTTGATACCGAGTGGCATCAACCAATGGTGAAGAATAATCAGCCTCAAGCTTGACTTCTGATAGAAAGGGAGTCAGAGATGTCTTGCAATCAGCCATGTGAAATCGAGCAAATAAGTCAAGAGCATACTTAGGCTGTGCAAGAGAAATCCCTGAATTTGATTGTCAAATCTTGATGCCAAAGAAGTAGTGCAATAAACCCAAGTCTATCATGTCAAATCTATCCTTGAGAGATGCCTTCACCACTATAATAGCCGATGAAGAACTCTTGGTGATCAAAAGGTCATCAACATATAGAACCAAAATTAAGAGTGAATCATCCTATTGTAAGAAGTAGACATTGGGGTCAGAATGCCACCTAGTGAAACCCACTGTGAGAAGGAGGGAATCCATCTTGGAATACCATGCTTAAGGGGCCTATTTGAGGCCATAGATAGATTTCCTAAGTCTGCATACTAAGGAAGAATCCAAAATAAATCTTGGCAGTTGTTCCATATAGATCTCCTCCTCTAGGTCTCCATGAAGAAAGGCACTCTTCACATCCATCTAGTACACATCCCAACCATGTGCTATGGCAATAGCCAAGTTGAGCCAAATAAAAGTCATCTTTGCAATGAGTGCAAAGGTCTCTAAGTAGTCAATGCATAGTCAATGCCTACCACCTGTGAGAAACCTTTGGCGACTAATTGCACCTTGTACTTATCAACCAACCCATCTGCTACAAACTTGGTTCGATGTATCCACCTACATCAAACCATCTTTCTTCCCTTAGGAAGTGAAGTCAAATCCCAAGTGTGATTTTTGATTAAGGAATAATATTCTTCCTCCATAGCACTATCCCACTTAGGTACCCCAGATGCCTCTCAAAAAGTCTATGGATCTAAAACTGAAGTAAAGAAGGCATGTGATCTCTCTAAAAATCCCCCTAGTACGTCTATCATTTGCGAGATCTCCTGCCCAAGTGCCAGCACTCTCAAGTGTCTATCTAGCCTAAAGTGGCCTAGAAATGGGTGAGTCAGGTGCTAACTCCTCATCCTCTAACTGACTAGAGGTGGATGAAACTACATCACTATCCTTGCTATCTAAACTCAAAAAAGAAGAAGATGTCTCTGGCTCAAGAACCTATTATGGCTAATCTAAATCTGATGAGGAATCATCATGAAGAAGTAGATCTGATGAGGGAGAAGAAGTGTCAATTATTGATTCTCTAGGACTCTCCTGAAAATGGACACTTCTCTCAATGAATAACTCATGAGTGACTAGATCTAAAAGGTTATATCCCTTAATACCATCCAGATATCCTACAAAGATGCAAAGCTTGCACTAACGTTCCATAGCTTTACATTTCTTCTTTAGAATTTGGGCTATGGCTAGGGATCTAAAAACCCTAAGGTGCCTAACATCAGGTTTCCTTTTATGTCAAGCTTCAAAGGGTGTTATCCCTTTCAAAGCTTTGTGAGGAACCCTATTTTCAATGTAGTAAGCATAATTGATGGCTTCAGCCTAGTCCTATAATGCTAAGGATTTTGAGTGATCACATAGCTACCCATCTCTTTTAAGAACCTATTTTTGTGTTCTACAACCCCATTCTATGAAGGACTACAAGTGACTATGCACTACAAATCAATTCCCTCTATGGTGAAAAACTACTTAAACCTATTGCTGACATACTTCCCTCCATTATCAGTTTGAAAAACCTTTATGGATTTCTCACTCTGCTTCTCAATAAGAGCCTTGAAGTCTATAGAATTTTCAAACACTTCAGACTTTTGTGTGATAAAATATATCCAAGTGTACCTAGAGAAATCATCAATGAAAGTGAGGATGTACTTTGCCCTTGTGAAAGATGGTTTGGGAAAGGGTCTTGATACATCACTGTGGACTAACTCTAAAGGTTGTGAAGCCCTCCAAGCTTTTCCTTTGTCAAATTTTGCTTCAGGATGCTTCCCAAGGGAACACCCCTCGCAAAGTCCTTTTGAGAATTAGACATGAGGCAAGCCAATGACCATGTCATGTTTGCAAAGTTACTCAAGGTAGCATTAGTTAAGGTGGCCAAACTGCTCATGCCACAATTTTCTAACTCCATCTGAATGAGTCAAAAATGCTATTAGAGAAGAATCAGGTGTAAAATGTGAGGTGTATAACCTTGCTTGGTGATCTTCCCTACCCATTGCCACTGTAGTATCATTATGCAACTCCCTGATAGCCACTAAATATGGTGAAAACTCAACTCTCATGCCCTGACCAATGTGAGTGATTTGGTACACTGATAGGAGATTGGTTGAAAGAGAAGGAACACTTAGAACATTATTGGATGTTCCTCCTTCCATGTCAACTAACCCTCTCCCTGCAACAAAAATTGATGTGTCATCACCCAAATTAATTGAAGTCGTGTGACAAGGCTCTAAAGATGAAAACTCAACTAGTGAAGAGCCCATGTGGTGAGAAGCACCCAAATCAATGACCCATGATGATGTAGAAGCTCTAGTAGCTACAAGGGCCTTGCCCTTTTCTTTCTCCTTACCCTTGCCTTTTTCCTTGGTAGAATCTTCGGTAGATGAATTACGCTTGATGGACTCAGGAACACCTATGTTGTTCTTCTATAGAAGATGAGTTAGGTGATTTATTTGTTTCTTCATGAATTTGTGTTCATCATTCCCTATCTTTTTACAATAGGCACACTTAACCTTCTCCTTCTTAGGTTTAGCATTGGAGGAGGAAGACTCAATGTTGTTTTTGGTAGGATTGTTGTTTTCTTTCTTCTTCTCTTGGTCCTTGTTCTTTTTCTTCTTCTCCTTTGTTGAAGTCTTATCCTTACCATTTCCAGCTATCAAAGATTAGAGTTGAGTAGACTTCATTTTGCCCATTTGAATTAGGTTATCTTGCTCCCTAGTTAAGTCGGTATTGAATGAATCCAAAGAAGGCATTTTCCATGTAGTGCCAAGGGCACTTTTTATGGCATGGAAAGTGGAGACAAAGAATGAATAGCTTGGACACAACTTTGTGAGAATAGAAAGGATGAGTTAATCATCTTTCTTCTCTATCCCGCATTCTTTCAATTGCAATCTAAGGGCCTTAAACTTAGTGAATAAGTCCTTTAGGGTGTCAAAGTTGCTAGGACTTAGACTTATGAGTTCATTTTCAAGCTCATGTCCTCTCATCTCATCAAGCTTCCCAAATAAGAGTTCTAAGGTGTGCCATATGTCTTTGGGAGTCTTGGAGGTTTCTAAATGGAAAAGAAGTTTTGGAGACATAGACAAGCTCAGTAATTGATAGGCTTCATCACTACGGTTGTACCACTGGACCTTTTCAGCATCAGTGTTGGGTTCTACTTCACAACCCATGGTGATCTTATACAACCCTTTACTTCTAAGAATGATTGACATTTTAACCTTCCATTCATGATAGTTAAAGGGTGTTATGGGTTTATGTTGAAAAGAGTCCATTTTAAGCTGAATTTAGGTGAAGTTGTGTTGATTACGAGTTGTGAAATTATGCAAAAAAGAGAATGAAAGCAAAGATTTATAAGTTGAGAAAATCAATCACACCCCCCTAAAATGTTGAGACCCCCTAAATAAGAAAGTTCATGCTCAAAATACTTTGAACTTAGCTGAGAATTCTTCTTAGAGTAATCAGTGCAAGACTATAAGCAAACAGGACGTCGGACTCAGTCGAAAATGCGTCTAGGGAGACCCAAATTTTAGGCATTTTATAAACTAATGCATTTTTGACAAATAACAAGCTGACACTATGGATAATTTAATTATAAACACTTTTGCAAAAAATGGCACCCAAATCTGAGCAATCATTTGCAAGATATTAAAGGTTCAATGTTCCCATAACTAGTGTTTTTTGCAAAAAAAAGCACTAAAACATTAAAAAATGCTTGTTTTGAGAGAGAAAGTGGCCTTCCAACCACTCGTTGGATTTGGCACAGAACAAGGAATCCAAAGGGAGGTTTGTGTGAGGGGGGATTGGCCTCCTACCAACTTGAGCCTCACCCTTCACCTTTGTAGGTTGAAGATACAAGTTTTAAAAAACCTCTAAACTATTTTTTTGAATGTTAATTTCCAATTTAACTTTAATTCAAAATATCAAATTACTGATTTCTAAATATCAAAAAAACTATTGGACAAAAGCAAAATTACCAGTTAAATAATAAGAGAGAGAGGGAGGGCCTACCACATGGGCATTGGAAACCAAAAAGGAGCACCATTTTTAAGAAAATAGATGTTGGACGTTACTATCTATGGCATTGCAAACAAAAAAAGGTCAGCTAGAAGGATTGCTTGAGGTGTAACATTTGACTACTATTAGAGAGCACATGGGTCTATAAGCTAAGTGCATGGACTGACTACGTGGATTGAGAGTGCCTAGATTGACTCAATGGAGTGTTGTTGAGTGTGTGGAGTTGTAGAAGCTTGGCGTGGAATTGCATAAAGTATGCTTGACTAGAAGAGTGTCTAGCATGGCCTTGGGGTGATGGAAACTAAAAAAACTAAACTCAACAATGATAATAGTAGAGAAGGCCCTATGCAAGTAGCTCACTACAGAGGTGGTGCATAGGTCAGAGGTATGGAGAAGCTTGCAACAAGGGTGGCCCCAGTAGCTTGTAACAAAGTTAGTGCCTCTAATGTCTAAGAAGTAGAACTAGATTGTAGAGATCTAAATTTTCCTATAGAATGACAAAAAATAAAGAAATTCCATTGCCTTGCCAAAGCCACAATAGATCTAAACAAGATGTTTTAGCAAATTCTAACTCAGAAGTAATTTTATGAACAAGAGTCTATATGGATTTGCATGAGTTTTCAAAAAAAAACTCTACCAAAACTCTCAAATGTAATGGAGTTAAACAAAAAAAACTACTAAGGAAGCAAAGTAAGAATTTCATAATAAACTAATAGCATAACCAGACACATGATTACCAGAGTGGCTCTGATACCATATCGGAGTTGTTGCTAGAATCTAGATAATGCAAATGCAATGGAGATGTGATCACATGAGATGAAGCAAGTGCACACCACATAGATGCTAAAGCAATTTGAAATTATACAAGAAGATAAATTACACAAGACAAAATGGAGAAAACCAAAATCTGATTAACATGAGATAGCCAAAGTGAAGAATACATATAGGAGAGCACGTAACTCCTCCATAAAGGGTGGCCAAGGCACCCCAAGAATAGACTGTAACTCCTCCATGAAAGTTGGTGACAAGGTGCTAAGAATAGAGAAGTAACTCCCATCAAGGAAGTTACTTATGACATTCTTATGACACCTATGACACATCTATGACACACATCTCCACATAAGCTAGCATATCCCACAAATGTAGGAAAACTCCATGTATTCACAAGAAATACAATTTACCTAATTAAAAAATAGGAAAAAATAAAAACCTACACTAATAAATATTGACTTTGACAATGAACTCATGGATCTTCATATTCTATGTTCATTACATCAGATCTAGAATAACTTGGTAATGGTAGTAAGTAACTTCATCTCCATCAATTCTAAACTAAATTTTTAGAATGTGTTGGTTGTGATCCTAAGATAGGAAATGTGAATGAGAATCAGTGGTGACATGCCCATTTTGATGAATGCATTGATAGTGGAAATTAGGGGAAGATAGAAGAAAAGAGGAAAAGGGAACCATGGAAAATCAATGAGAGGTTTAAGATCCAAACCAAGAAGCAATATAGAATACTAGCATTGTGGGAAGCATAGACATGAAAAAAAATTGGGTCCTTCAAGGAAAACTAGACAAGGACCAACAAGAAGGTAAAAAATATCCATATGTATAAAGTTATGTGTTACAATATGTTCTAATTATTTCTTTGGATAATATAGTTGAATCTTGGGTTTTAGATTCTAGTTCTCTATTTCATGTTACTCCTCATAGACATTAATTTATATTATATGTAAAATCACTAAGAGGGGGGTTTTCATCAGTGATGCAAGATATTGAATTCCAATCCTAAAACTTCAAACTCTCAACTAATCAATATAAGCAATAATGAAGCATATAAACTAGTTATTGTAATGAACAAGGAAATTATGCAATATCAAGGCACATAACACATGAATTATATGGGAAACCATAATGGGGTATAAACCCACTCTCAAGTCTAAAAACAAGTGAACTATAGTCCTATAATGGATTTATAAATAATAGACTTTAGTGAAGCACCCACTTCACAAGGAACACTAACCCCTAAGCACGAACAAGCACCAACTTGTCCTAGGTGTTGAGCACCCACACAAAACCTTATGATATCAACAATTATATATCTCTAATTAATTTTTAATATTATGGAGAAATAATGAATAGAAACTCTCTTCAACTCCTCACACTCTCTCAAACCTTCACACACAAGCCATGCATCCGAAAGAGACTTTTGGATCACTCTACACTTATTTCATAATCAATCTTCAATCATACAAAACACTATTAAAACATCATAAATATGACCTCTATGTCATACACACATTCCTTAACTTGATATTATCTTCAATCCATCCACCAATCACACTCACAATTCACTATCCTTTACATCACAACTCTAGAAACCTTCACCTTTGATTTTGCTCTTTATAGAGCCTTCATGATCATCATATTTTTGGTTGGACATTAAACATGACTTAAAATTTAATGATTCTTTTTCACTTATAATAGGCTAAAAATCACCCACATATTTATTCCATAGACTTTTTAGACCACCCTTAAGAACCAAAATCTTTCAATTAGGCCTAAGAAGCCCTTTTAGGTCCATGGAGAAGTATTCACCCTTTTAGCACTTCATTGATTAAAACAAGGAACACATGATCACTTAAAAGCATATAGGTCCATGCCACATGACCCTTAAGACACCCTCAACTGATTACATTCATCCCTACACACCTTTTAATATTAAAAACCTACCAATCCCTTATACATGAAATCACCATGAATGAACCAAAAGTCAACTTATAAGAAATTATTCTTATTGAGGATGGATTGGTCAAACTATAAAAATCCATAAAGATGATCCTTAGGGAGTCTAAAAGACAATCCAATAGATAAATCACCTTGAAACATCCAAACACTATCAATAAAAACTCAAACATTCTTCCCAAGTCATTTTTAGAAGAATGTCAAACCCTCAGTCAACTTTGGATCGTAATAAATGCATGTGTATGACCTATCAAACCTCCAAACCATTTCTCTTGGATTTCCCTTAAAGTTATATACTAATTTTATTTTTATAATACCATAAAATTCATCCATCATAAAAATTTATATGTAAAACAATGATAAATTGTTTTCTTTTATAAATTCAAATATTTGAATTCCAACGGTCACTTTTTAATGCAAATTTAGCTAAGGGAAATAATTAAATCTAGCTGGGAGACCAACTTTGAATCACCATAAATTTTCATAGATACCATCTAAATATCTAAAATTTGAAACACATGATCTAGGAATAAACCTAAAAAAACCCTTGTGACCATTTTCTTTGTACACCTTCACATGTGTGAATGTTGATGTCATCAATATGCTTACTCAGGAAGATCTGCCAAGGTGACTAGGCTAACCTAGACCTTCACAAGACTATTAAAAATAATTCCTTTCACTTAAAAAATTAACTAGAACATTTTTTATCCCTTGTATTATCCTTCAAACATGGTCAACACATCATAAACATCCACTATCTTGCTTAACCAAGTAAACCTTGCAAGATTCATGCATGATTACTAAGGCACTCTTTGTCATTGAGAGCCATGCATACTTGACACCTCATAAACAAAATTAGCCACATTGGAGACAAATTTTAAAACATATCAACAAATTCCCCCTTTTCATTAATGCCAACATTTGTAAATTTGTTCAAAGCCAACCACAAAACCATGCACATAAACTTTCTCCATTTACAAACATCTTATCCCGCTTTGACACAATGATAAAGTGGGATTACATGTTGATCCTAAGGACCTATAACTTTTTTCAAATACAACATAAATAAGGTATCTCATCCTAGAGATGATAGAAAGCTCTCCCTATCATTGTGAATACCATTCTTTATCATGACTACCTCAAGCCTACTTATTGACAATACACCATCTTAACCATTCCCTACTCCTTTAATAATAAATGAAAAATATCAATAAAATAAGAGTAATAAAATGTTAAAAACACTAACAATTAATCCCCTTAAGTCACCTAAGCTTAGGTACCCCTTGAGCACTTTTAGATCATCTCCAACCATGTTGAAACTTCATAGTTACCTTCAAATTCTCTCACAGGTCAACTCCATGATCACCAACAAATGTTCAAGAAATATCAAAACATTAAATATGTTCAAAATATACTAAAAAACTCATATGAGAATAATCATACCTTGAGATTTTAGAGAAAAAGACCAAAAAAGTCCATTTGAGTCACTTAGCCTTGTTTAGAGGCCTAATAGCCCTACCTAAACCTTGCACAACCCATAACTTTTTTGTATGAATCTTCATGACTTAAAATTTAATATATATATTAAAATCATAACCCCCATCATTCGTGCCAATAATTATCATCCAACTCCTCTTATACACCATAGCTCCTTCATAAACTAACCTACCAATAAACCCTCTATTTAAACAAAATCTCAACCATATAGCACATTATACACTTCCAAATGAATGTGAAACAATTTTTGAGAACCCTTATGGCCATTTACATATATTAATCAACACCAAAAATCAACTCCCTTAGGAAGGTCACTAACCCATATGGGGCAAAATCTAAGGCATTAAAACAAAATTGGTCTACTCACCACCTTCCATCAACATAAGCTCCTAAAACTTATGTCACATGTGTAGGCCATCAATGCACACTTATAGACTAATTTTTTAAGTTTTAATCCTTTGAGAACCTATATAACCATGAAATGGTTTTTGACCTACTAGCCCTTAAGTAAGGACTGTCATACCTGAGAGCCTTCAAAAATATTCAACTTGCCATAAAAATACCTTCAAAACCTGAAAACACCTAGAACACATCTGTATGAGGTCAACATAGCCTTATATTCCACAAAATCTCTTTGAAAACTCACCAATATTCATTTAACACTTTGAACTAGTCATTTTATGTCTACAAACCATTTGTACATAGCAGTTACTATATCAAAACTCCTTATAATCATCATGGAAATCTTATGACACCTCCTCAACATTTTTTACACATACATACATCAAATCCAACTAGCCTACACCCTTAGTTGGTCTTCTATATCTCAAAAACATTGATTTTGCAAGATGAGATCTTACTAGGTAGTGAACACTAAGTAAAATGGTCAAATAGAACAAATGGTCATTAAAGCTACATATAACCATCCAATACATGAAACCTCATGTATTTAACTTAAAACACATCCTCTTCACCCTCCATGTCATTATTACCTTCATATTTCATGATTAGGCCTTCCAAATCAAGCATTAAAAAGTGATTAAAACTTACCTTTGGGACCAATGTCCCTAAATAGAACTCTTGAAGCTTTTCACTAGAAAACTATAGAGCAACCCCATGAACTTGTTTCTCACCCTCAACCAATGACCTTGTAATGATTAGTACAAGGATTGGTAACATAATATCATATATTCTATACCAAAATGGCATTGTTGTTAAATACCAATCAATAACTCTACATACCTTTATACTGATAGGCCTCTTGTATATGACCTAAAGCACACACACTTGATTCTACACATGAAATATGTCTCTTAAGAAGCATAGGGAGAGACACCCACATGTCATAAATAGACTAAAGGTCCCAAAACATAGGGGACTCCCACATCTCTATGATTTTACTTGACTTACAGTCATACCTCATGAATAAATTAACTTTGACTAAATTTTTAACTCGATTCTTTCCTTTTGATTCAGAGTCCTATTTGATCTTCTTGTCCCCTTGGATAGATGAGGATTGTTATTTGACACTTGAACTTGTACCTTATTTTGTCATGATAGGCAATCCATTTTGAACTTGATTTTCATTCACCTCCTTAGGTCTCCATTCATTATGGCTTTTTTTCTTCATGTTAGAATTTACAATCTTTGAGGTGAAGTTCTAACCATTCCTATAAAACCTTGGTATGTGACCTATCTATTTAAAATTGAAATAAATTAAGTTTATCTAATTTTACATACCTTGTGTATGGTTTATGTGATGATTCATTGAAGTTTAATTATCCCATTCATAAATCTAATTATTTAGTCTCCTGATGAATGCATTGTAAAACCTTGCAATATGACCAATCCCTTGACACTTATAGCACAATATGCCATGCTTTCCTTGTGGACCTAATGACTATCTTGACTAATGATGTTCTTCATGATTATCATTGAATTACTCATAATTCCATGCGAATCTCTTATTAGGATCCTTTATTTTGTAATCAATGATCTTATGACCAAACTAATGACAAGAGTAATAGTATCCATTGAAGGAGTTATCATACCTAATTACATTATGTTTCTTGATTTGATTTGAAATTTTATATATTTTGAAGTTGTCCTTATTATTCAAATTTACATCCTTCATATCTTTATTAACACACTCCTTAACATGATTAGTTTTTTGATATGCCAACACTACCTCCTCTATATTCTTATCCTTTTGAACATATTCATGGAATCATAGGCCTAACTTGTCATTTGAGGCCTTTTGGCTGCTCAATAGGTCATTAAGATCAACTATACTTTTCTCAAATTTTTGATATGTTTCAAGCTTTCTCATGACTTTCTCTAGTTTCTCTTTCAAATATTCCATATTTGATTTATATTTCACACATTCTTCATCCCTACTCTTTACTTCTTTAGAAAGGGTACAAACCTAAGTTTCATGATGTTGATTGATATCATCATGTTCTTTAACTTCATTTCTCAACCCTTTTTGAAAGAAGCCAATTTTATCCTCACATGTCTTGATCAAGGATGCTTATTTTATAGTCTTGCCTGGTATAATATTTAACTCTTCCAAGGTATTTAGATATTTATCTTCAATATTGATTTTCTCATCTTCTTCCTCCAATATATATCCACCAAAGAGATATCTGCCTAAAGAGCATTCAACTTCATCATCTCCAAGAGCCATGAATAGTGTCTCCTTGTCCTCATCATTAGATGAATCATCATTTTCTGATACATTTCATTCATATTCAATATATTATTTACTATCTTCCTCATGATAAAGGCCCTTACTACTTTTTTATGACTTTCTTACCATTTTTCCTATTGAACAACTTTCTATACTTGTTAGGACCCTCATTTTTCCACTGCTCATCCTCATGAGATTCCTTAGGAGTTTCTTTTTGTTTAAAATTGCCTCTATCTAGGCACTTATCTATAAAATTACCAGCTTTACCACATGAAAAACATTTAAAATGAATCTTCCCCTCACACTTAACTTATCCTAAATTTAATTTTCTTGTAATCATGGCCTTAATTTAATCTTAATTGAGATCAAAATCTTCAAGACTTAACTTTTTATTCTTGGATTTTGTCTCCTTGATAACCTTGAAGGTTGGTTCCTTCTTTAGAGGTTTATCCTCATTGACTCTCATCTCATAGGTAGTAAGGATTCCATGAATTCATCTATCTTCATCAAGGTGAGATTATGACTTTATTCTACAATAAATACTTATGAACAAAACTTGAGGGTGAGAGACCTTAATACTTTTTGTACCATAGTAGCTTCTTCAATCTCTTCTCTAAGAACCCTAATCATGTTCACTACCTTATAAACTCTTAGAAGATAGGATGCCACAGTATCTTCATCCTTTATTTTGAGGCCCTCAAATTGCCTTCAATAAGTATATAATTTAGCCAACTCAAAATTTCAATTTACTTCATAGATAGTTTGTAATTTGACCCAAATTTACTTCAAAAAATTGCAATTCATCACCTTGGTGAACTTAGCCTCTGATAGACCATAAATGATAACATTCATTACTTTTTGAATTATTCTCACTTAACTTCTTATCAACTGCACTAGTTAGAGGAGTAAGAGGTGTAGAATAACCATCAATAATATAATGCCTAATATCAAAACCAAGATACATGATGTATGTCATGATCCTTACACTCTATAAATAAAATTATACCCATTGAACAATGGTGTTTTATTTGCAGACAAACCATGCACATGTGGACTAACAAAATTATACCTTAGATCACCTTCAATTGGTTAGACTTTGTTAAAGAAGGTCTAGATATGATACCAATTTTTATAAGTAAAATCATTGAGAGGGGGTGTTAATTAGTGATGAAATATTTTTAATTCCAATCCAAAGAATTCAAACTCTAATCCAATCAATATAAAAAATCATGAAACATATAAACTAGTTATTACAATGAACAAGGAAACTATGCAAGAACAAGGCACATAACACATGAATTATGTGGGAAACCATGATGTGGAATAAAACCCACTATAAAGTCTAAAAAAAAGTTGACTATCTTCCTATAATGTATTTACAAAAAATATACTTTAGTGAAGTACCCACTTCATAAGGAATACCAACCCCTAAGCATGAACAAGCACCAACTTGTCCTAGATATTAAGCACCCACACAACACCTTCTAATATAAATACCTTTAAATATATGATTTCATTTAAATTTTATGGATAAATAATTACTATTAACTCTCTTTAACCACTCACACTCTCTCAAACATTCACACACAAGACATGCATCCAAAATAACCTTTGGATCACTCTACACATCTTCACTCATACTCAATATTCAATGTTGAAATAACACTATTAAAACATAATAAATATGAACTATATGTCATACATACATTATTAAACATAATATTATCCTTAATCCATCCACCAATCACAATGACACTTCACTATCCTTCACTTCACAACTCTAGAAACCTTCACCTTCGATTTTACTCTTTATATAGCCTTCATGATCATCATCTTCCTGGTTGGCCATTAGACATACCTTAACCCTTAAGGAATATTTTACACTTATAATAGGAATAAAATCATCCACATAGGTCATACTTAGATTTTATAGATGAAAATTAAGCACCAACACCTTTCACTGAGGCCTAAGAAGCCCTTTTTGGTCCATGGAGACCTATTCACCCTTTTAGCACTTCATCAAGCAAAAAAAGTAACATAATACCAATTAAAAGCATATAGGTCCACACCAAATGATCCATATGACACCCTAAAGAGATTAAATTCATCCCTACACAACTCTACATATGCAAACCCTATCAATCATTTGCTTTATGCATTAAATCACCATGAATAAACCAAAAGTCAACTTGTAAGTAATTGTTAATATTGAAGATGGAGTGGTCAAACCACCAAAATACATATAGATGATCCTCAGGGAGTCTAAAAGACTATCCAATAAAAACTCAAACATCCTTCCTAGGTCATTTTTATAAGTTCAAACCCTCAATCAACTTTTGACCATAATATATGTAGGTGTATGACCAATCAAACCTCTAAATCATTTTTAATAGATTTCCCTTAAAGTTATCTACCAGTTTTATTTTTATACCACAATAAAATTTATCCATTATCAAAAGTTATAGTAAAAACAATGAGGACTAGTTTTCCTTTGTAAATTCAAATATTTAAATTCCAATAGTCACTTTTTAATGCAAATTTGGCTAAGGAAAATAGTGAAATTTGCTTGGGAGACCAACTTTACACTACCATAACTTTTGATATACATGATGTCAAGATTTAAAATTTTAAACACATGATATAAGCACAAACCTCAACAAACCCATGTGTACATTCTCTTTTGAAACCTTCACACATGTAAATTCTAATGTCATCAATTTGCTTACTTATGAAGATCTATAGTGGTGACTAGGCTAACGTAGACCTTTACAAGCCTATTCCAAATAATTCATTTCACTTCAAAAATTACACAAAGCATTCTCGCCACAACATATGACCCATAAAACATGGTTAACATACTATCACCATGCACCATCTTGCCTAACCAAGAAAACCCTATAAGCTTCAAGCATGATTATTAAGGCACACTTTGTCATTGAGATTCATGCATACTTGACACCTCATGAAAACACTTAGACACCTTGGAGACATCATTGAAAACATATACATAATTTCAAGATTATGTTTAAGGGAATTTTTGGCATGTGTATCTTTGTGATGATGAACCTTGTAGAATTATTGGTAAAGATAGTGTTCAGGTTAAGTTAAAATATAAAAACACTTAGTTTCTTAAGGATGTTAGGTATGTTCCAAGTTTGAGGAGAAATATTATTTTTACAAGACATTTGGGTAGTGATTGTTGTATGGTCATATTCATAGGTAACTTATGGAAATTTACCTAGGGTGTTTTCATGGTTGAAAGAGGTAATAAAGTGGGTACTTTGTATTTATACATAGTTAATGATAATGCATCTTGTGATTTACTTGGTTCAATTATAGACCCAACTTTATGGCACTACATACTTGGACACATGAGGGAAAAGGGCATGAATAGAGATTTCATGGTCTAAAATAAATTTATTTGGACTTATGTGAGCACTATGTGTATGGAAAATAGAAATATGTGTAGTTTTTCAGAATTAAACTAGCCAAGAAGGAAAAAATTTAGAGCTTGTGCATACAAATGTATGGGGACCAGTTTAGGTATTTTCACTTGGTGTTTCATTTATTATGTTAAGTCATTGATGATTCAACTACAAAGGTTAATGTTTACTTTATTAAACATGAATATAATATGTTTAAATACATTCAAGAGATGAATAGATTTGGTTGGGGGTGAAACATGTTTAAATATCAAATTCATTAGCACAAATAATAGAGGTAAATACTAGAGCAAAGTGTTTGATTAATACTATTCACAAAATGGAATTTGTGGGAATAATAGGGTTTCAAGAACACCATAATAGAATAGTGTGTTAGATAGGATATATAACATTATCATGGAACTTGATAGGAGAATGATATTACATGTAGGGTTTTCCTTATATATTTGAGTAGATTTTGTAGATACAATGGTATACTTGACAAATAGAGTACCTTGGACTTTCATAGATGGTGACATACTAGAAGAGGCATAGAATGATAAGAAAGTTAAGTAATATTTTCTAAGGTTATTTGGTTGTGAGGCAGTTTTCCACATTGGTAAAAATAATAGGACCAAATTTGAGGATAAGTCTAATAAATGAACTTTTATTAGATATGGTACTAATGACTTTAGATTTTAGTTGTGGGATTAAGAAGATAAGAAAATAATCAAGAATAGAGATGTAATATTCAATGATAAATTCATTTATAGGGATCAATTACAGGAAAGTAAGAAATAAGAATCCAAGAAATATTACATAGTGTTGGAGGACATTATTGAATAACATGTCCCAAAGGTACTAGTAAAATATGTACAATAAGGACCCCAAACTCTTATTGTGATAATATCTACTAGAGTAACTAGACCACCTAAATAATTTTCTCCATATTTTCATTATTTGTTACATACTGATGGTGGTAAGCCAAAGAGCTATGAAGAATATTTATAGGTTGATGCCAATGAGAAGTGGAAGAAATATATGGATGAGTATGACTCTCTCTTTATGAACTAGGCATGTGATTTGGTAAAGATTCTAAAGGGAAAAAAATGCATTGTAGAACAAGTGGGTATATAATATTAAGTAGGAGGATGCATGTAAAAATATTTACAAGTCTAGAATGGTGGTGTAAGTTTTACATAAAACAAAGTTATTTTGATGCAATTTTTTCTCTATTTATTAATGTAAATTTAATTAAAACAATATTGATTTTAGTGGAAGTTTAATATCTACACTTAGAATAGTTAGATGTGAAGACTATTTTCCTTCATGGAGATTTGGATGAAGATATTTACATGGAGCATCAACAAGGTTATTAAGCTAGTGGTAAGGATAATTTGGTGTGAAAACTAAAGAAGAGATTGCATTGCTTGAATTAATCTTTAGGAAAATGGTATATCGATTTTGATATGTTAATGTTGGAATAATATTATTTTAGATGTCATTCTAACCATTGTGTGTAATTTAAACATTTTGAAAATGGTGTTTATATTACTTGATTTTTTATGTAGATGATATTCTAGTTTCAGGTTTTAATATGTAGGATATTAATGTAATCAAGATATAATTTTTAGATTATTTTTATTTAAAGGATCTAGGTGATGATAATTAGATCATTGGTGTGAGAATATCTAGAGATATAAATAATAAGTTGACATTGTCAAAGGGAGAGTACATAAAGAAAGTGTTGGCAAGATTTAAAATTAAGGATGCAAAGTTGGTTGGGACACATTTGGTAGGCCACTTAAAATGTGTAAATTAATAATGTTTGATGACATAAGAATAAAATAATATCATGTCTAAGACAGCCTACTCATCATCAGTTGGAAGTTTGATGTATGAAATGGTGTGTAGGAGGCTAGACATTATACATGTAGTGGGAGTAATGAGTAGGTTGATGAGTGATGTAGGAAATGAACACTAGAATGTAGTCAAATGGATATTTTGTTACCTGATAGGGACCATAGATAGTTTTGTGTTATGGTGGATCAGATGTGACATTACGAGGGTATGTTGATTCATACATGGAAGGTGATCTAGATGGTATAAGTAACACTATAAGGTATGTGTTCATAGTAGGACTTATAGTAGTTATCTAGATATCATGGATATATAAGGTTTTGGTGATTTAAACCAAAGAGGTTGAGTATATTTTTGTCACATAATTAAGTGAATAAATGTTTTGGTTATAGATTTTGATGGAAGAATTGGGATACCAACAAGGAAAATGTGTACTATTCATTGATAGATAGAGTCTCATCCATATAGAGAAGAACTTAGTATTTCCTTCCATGAAAAATATATTAAGTTATGGTATCACTTCATTTAGATAGTATTAGAGGAGGAGTAACTAAAGTTGGAGAAGATCCATACAAGTGAAAATATTGAGGATATGATGACCATGGTGGTTACAAGAGTGAATTTGAAGTTCTATTCAACTCTAATTTGTTTTCATAGATAAAGAAGATAAGAATTAAGAATTTGTTTATTGGACGTATTAATAATATACATTTGTGTATATTGACTTCAAGTGGGAGAATTGTTTGGTGTGAATTCACTATTCATAGTCACTATTCACATTCACTATTGATGGTTATGAGGTGGAAATAACTATTCATGGTGATGAGGTAGTAATCACTATTCGATATGGTGATGTGGTAATCAATATTCACTATGGTGAGATGGTAGATATTATTCATACTAAGGTGACATGTGTGATGCAATAGGGCACTAAGGCATATGGGTTTGTATTTAGTGGTTGAGTGGAGGACAAAGTTTTGGGAATATGTTAAATATTTTTATTTAATTTATATACAAAAGTCTTTATGATGTATGTTGAAACTTACTAGATATTTTGGGCCATGATTTTATCCCATGTATTTAGCCCATGTTTTGGGTCCATGGTTTTGTTATTATTGTGAAATATATACTCTATGCATTCTTACATTTTGTAAGGAGGTGAAGAGGAGTTGAATACTTGTGAATTATTTGTTGCAATATTCATTGAGAGCTTGATTGTAATATTGGTGTTATATTACATTGGTGCATTGAAGAGAATGGGATAAGAGATTAGAGAGAGCTATGATAGGGTGTTGTCACTATGTTTCTCCTTATTATTACTAAAAGTAAAAGGCTGATATATTTCTCCATGGATGTGGCCCATTAATTTAACCAGATTGTCTTTTGTTTTGCATGGTTTATTTTATATTTTTATTGTTTATTCATATTTTTCCTTATTTTAATTTTTAGGATATATTTCCACATTTTAATTATCTTGACCATTTTTAGGATAATAAGTATCACCAGGGGATTTTTTCCTATAAATTATAGTTACAAGAATTTTGTAAATTTCCTTATTTCAATAATAGAGTCATAATTTATGAGGAAAAGGATAAGTCATATAGATTACATGGATGAATTTTTTGTTTTTAGATTGATCTCATTATTTTCATCATCATTATAATAAATAAGATTGGGTGAGATTGTCACAATAATCTTAAGGTGGTCATTATAAGCTCATAATGAATCAATAAGATAATTAAAGTGTTGATACTATCTAAATGGGATACTCAGTAGCTCTTTTAGGATGGGTATTTTAGTGGTTGGTGTAACCTTGAACATTATATACATATCCAAAATATGGTAAATTGACACATTAGAAATATAATGAGACTATGTCCCTCACACAATGAGTTCAAGGCTGTTCAAGTAATAATTATATGATACAGGAAAATTGTAGATCATTAATTTAAATTTAATTGTTATAGGATGTACTATGCTAGGAATATAAATGAAACATATGGGAGATATTTTTATTTTTCCATATACTTGGTATGTTTTATGAGTGGTACTAAGTTTGCTTATTGTGCATCCTATAGATTTAATAAATTTTAAACAGGCAACACAACTGATATAACCTTTTCCAATGAGGTCTCTCTTGAATTGAACATCACCAATTTATATGCTAATAAATTTAGGAAGTCATCCACACAAAATATTATTTCATCCAAAATAATTTATTATATTGGAATCTTGAGTGACTATGTTTGGTTGGTGGTTTCATCAACATTAATGCATGATTATTAGGATTGTTTCATGATACTCTCATTGCAACTATGTAATGAATATTATTTCCCCATAGGAAGTGGTTGAGGAATATTAATTTTGAAGAGAGATTACATTTTAAAAAAATAGTTTTTGTGATATGTAATTAATGAGTAAAGAAAGGGAATATTTATTGTAAAAATAGATAGTTATTTTAAGGGATCCCATTCCTCAAAGCTAATCCTTTGTAAATATGACTAAAAACATGAAATAAATATTAAGTGATATTAGATTTGGCCTTGGAAGGAAATGAATCTTAGTTTAAATTTCATATTTTCTGTCATCAATCATAGCATTCAAGTAGGAAGACTCAAACAACATCATTAGTCTCGATAATGGCATTGGATAAGACATAGACAACATCATCATCCTAGCCAATAAAATTGTATTAAACTCATACAACATCATCCACTTGGCCAATGTCATAGGAGAGACATAAAAATTCCCATTCACCTAGATAATGGAATTATAAAATAATAGTCATAATTTTCTTAGCAGATGACATCATATTTTTTTATTTTATTTTATTTTTTTGATGGGGATATCAAAAATAATTTACTAGTATGGTGCAATTTTTTGTGTTTTTTAGATCCTTTAGGTAGTTTTAGGAGTATTTTTATTATCATATTAACACCCCATTACCAAACCATTCACCACCTCATTCATATGCCATTCACAACACCATTCTCCACATAATTTTCCATACCATTATCCACCACATTACAACATTGTTCATCTCCTCATTCCCCCATGGTTTTCCACAAATTTCCCCACATTTTCCATTATTAAAATACCATTTCAAAATATATTTCCATTGGAAACCATCCCCTAATCATACCAATTCTAAAATTTCATTCACCACACCATTACCCATAACATTCACCATTTTTTCCCATAGTAATTGCTACCCTTACCCACACTATTCCACACTATGTTCCCACACTGTTCATAAAAATATTTCAAACACCATTTTATACCTTGTTCCTACATCATTCACCATATTATTCCTAACACAAATTCCCACCTAATTCCAACACAATTTGTCACCCACTTCCCACATGTTTTATACACCATTCTTTTTCCAAACATTATTTCCAGATCTATCCCTAACACCATTCACCACACTATTAACCTCTTCACACATTGCATACCATTCCCAACAACATCTCTCATTTATTTTCATTCAAAATTATCACTCAACACACCATTTTATATATCATTCCCCATCATGTTACCATGTTTCTTTCCATCATGCTTCCCACATAATTCCAAAACACCATTCCCCACACATTTCCCCATCCATTTTTTTCCATTTTCCACACGCTGTTATCCACCATATTCCCACACCATTATAAACCTTATACCCAAATCATTTTCCAAACCATTCATTGTTTAAACATCATTTTATACATGATTTTCCAACCCATTCCATGCACAACATTCAAAACATAATCCCACTATTATGTCCATTCATAATTTTTGTTCAGCAGACCATTTTTAATAATTTTCTCCACGTCATTCCAACACCGATCACTACCTCATTTCCCATATCCTTTCCAACTTTTTCTCCTAGAACTATTTCCCTTCTCATTACCCACATAGTGTTTCCAATACTATCCCATGTTTTTTATAATTATAAAATCTTGGTCACCACACCATTCCCCACATCATTCCCATATCATTAACCACCATGTTTCCAAAATCATTTCCAACACTATTTCCAACACCAATCCTTATTTAATTCATATTCCAAATATTATTTTTATGGACACCATACCTTACTCATGATTATTCCAAAATGTTTTTAAACACACAATACTTCATGCCTTTATTACCACCCCATTCCCCCCATAGTTACTAAATTCATTCCCCATTATTTTTATCATTCCAAAACCTTATTCACCACACCATTCCAAATTCTTGTGAACATTTCCCAAATTCACCCCTCATATAGACCCACATCCAATTTTAATCCATGTTACCCACCCCATTTAATACGATGTTCCCACATTTTTCACTTCAACATTCACCACATCATTTCCCCTCATTCCCTTACCAATCCTCACACTTTTTTCCACCTCATTCCTACATTGTTCACCACTCCATTCCTACACTATTCACCACCCAATCCCCACATTGTTTCCCACCTTATTCCATATATTATAATAACACCATTTACTACCCCTTTCCCCACTCTATTCCCTACCATGTTTGACACACCATTCTCCACCTTGTTTCCCATAGAGTTTCCCACTGCATTCCCATTTCTATTTTATGTCCAATAGAATAATAATAATAATAATAATAATAATAATAATAATATTATTATTATTATTATTATTATTGTTGTTGTTGTTATTGTTGTTGTTGTTGTTGTTGTTGTTATTATTATTATTATTATTATTATTATTATTATTATTATTATTATTATTATTATTATTATTATTATTATTATTATTATTATTATTATTATTATTATTATTAACTAATATAAATAAAATATTACTAAATATCAATTAATTATAATTAAATTTTAATTATCTATTAGTATGGTATTACTTAAATAAGGATTAAATAATCTAAAATAAATAATACTTAGTAGCAGTTGAGTTCAATAAATTTTATGAAACAATACCTAATATTCATAATCCATGATTTATGGCAATCCTTAATTTGTAAAATATCTAATCACTATTCATTCACATATTTTGAATAAGTTTATAACATATTATTAATCATTATAAATTATGTCATGACACCACCCACCTTTGTGACTATTCTAAACTCATTTTAATTGTATGATTCCTCACATTTTTTCCCACCATTTTCCACACATTGTTACCTTTTACCATGCTCATTCAAAATATTTTTTCACCACACCATTCCCAAACAATTTTACCCACAAGGTTACCCATACCATTTTCGTCCATGTTCGCCATCCTCATTCCCACATCATTCCACATATTATTTCCGATCTAATTCTAACATTGTTAACCAAATCATTCCTACATCATTCACACCATTTTCCACTATATCCACAGACCAACAACCACCCCAATCCCACATGGTTTCCTGCCCCATTTTCCACCCCATTCCTTCCATGTTCCACAACCCATTCTCCACCCAATTCCAATATACCTATATTTTTAACTTACTAATGATATTTTTTTAGGACTCATCGGTGCATCAATCTCCTAGAATGCACATCTTTGGGAATGTACCAAGAAAGTGGTGGGGTTAGTTCATGATGCTTTATGAGATAGTTCTATGTTATCCCATCATACCTACATGTCATAACCATCATGATTTTAACTTTTTTAGCCTCTTCTAGATATAGTTTCAATTCATTCCTCATATTCTACTTGATTTAATGACCTTCCCCAACTAAATTGATCCTGATCAATCTACACACACACACCCACACACACACACACACACACACACACACACACACACACACACATCATTACTTTTATTTCTTAATAAATCAACATTCTTAATTTAATTTATTTTATGCATGTATCCTTTTCCCTAATAAATTAACCCAATAAATCTAATTGCTTCCCTAATTATAATTAAATATATATTATATATTTATTTATTTTCATATTTTCACTAGATTAGCATGGTTAATCCAGTACTATTTCATTCATGATTCATTAGAATAAAACAATCTAGATTATTTTTGTTGAATTTGACCTAGATCACTTTAATTAATTTTAACAATATTTATAAGGTTCCCATATATCATATTTATTATATAAAACATCCATCTACTCTGCTTGCACAAGAAAAGTTTGATATAAGTATATATGAGGAATTTGGAGATAGGAATTCACTCTTATGGAAACCTACTCTTGCTCAAGGTATTCAAATATCCATATAAGGAAGTTAAACCAAATAATTACCCCTTAGCCTTTGGAATCCCTAATTAAGGAGATATATGTATCCATCTATTTCATTTTAGGTTTTTGATTACACCATCTCTTGTAAAATTCCACTATAACCAAAGGTAAATTGATATGATGATTATTATAGGTCAAATTTTCACACTTGAGAGAGTGTTTCAATCCCTCTCAATTTATCTATATAATGGGATTAGTCTTAGGTTGTGAGTGAACACTAAGTAGAATAAACTTCTAGATTATAAGGTTATCTCCATTTTATATATCAATTACGCTCACAATTATACAATACTAGATTGTAAAGGAAAAGGTAGAAGGATAAAATAAAATAAACTTAACTAGGGAGGTGATAAAATTAACTGACCAATCACTAACACCTATTGCATATTTGCAAAGACCTATAAGATTGAAATACATGCATTAATATCAACTTGTACCCTACCCTATCACATTAATGATTTATGGATAGGTAAGGTATTGTATAGTTAGGAGGGAAGATAATTTCTACTTATAATCCACAAGTGACCCCTAATGAAACTCTCCACAACCTATAATAATGTACTACACTACATGAAGGCAAGAAGAAAAAGACAATAAACCAAGGTGATCATGATCCTACACTTCAATTCATCAACCATTCAACTACTCATAATAAATATAGCCATGAAAAAAGCAAAAATAAGCTATATATTAATAAAAATCATTAAAAAAGAGCAAGGATTCACCATACTCATGGTGGAGGATGATTACAAAGTTAAACAAGGGTTTATATATAGAGAATAAGAGAAGGAAAGAGAGAGAAGTGGCATGTAAGGGAATAATGATAAGTTTCAGGAATTCATGACAAGAGTTACAATCAAGGAGGTTGGAGAGTAGTCTTATAAACTTCCTCAACATGCGTCAACTTGATGTGATCTATTACCTCATCAAGTGTGGTGTGGAGTAACTCCTAACCATATTTATGACTCATACACTTCATTACATGAAACTGCCTTCCTTCTTACTCAAAAAGTGGCATGTGGCACTCTTGATCACAATTTCATCTTGAATCACCCTCTAACATTATTATTGAAACTTTTAATCTACTTAATATCTCTTCATATTGGTGTTGCATATATGATCATACCTTTTTAGGTTTCTCGAAACCTATTAATCTCACTATGCCTCTCTTTCTCAAATGCCTTAGATCTTGCGTATAACTTCATGAGTGCAATATTTCTCCATGAAGGACATCGCTCGACCTTTATAAACCTATATCAACCCTCTTAAATGCCTTATACACTTTGTAAGACTTTATTTCACCCTAAAATCCCATACATGTCTTTATTTCCTTGTGGCCCTAAAAATAGACAAAGTTCCTTGTCTAGAACATTATACATATTCTCTTGGAAAATAGAACTTATATTTGATTACCCATTAGGATATTCATAATTTTTATAATTTATCATGATCAAACCCTCAATGTAAGTACACTTAATCCACCTATTTCTCTCTCCATTACCCCCCAAATAGGTCTCTATGCCTAAGAAAAGGAGATTTGGATATAATCAATGATCACACATTTGAAACTTAATTATAACATTTGATCCACTTTAAGGACCTCCTAACCATGCTCTATGTCCAATTTGAAGGTCTCATACAACTTTTCATGCTTCTAAATAGCCTATAATATTTATTTGATCCCTTTTTTATACACTTTGTACCCAAGAACATGTCCACAAATGAATTTATAAGGTGATTATAAGAGGAATGAGGATTTATCAGGTGATTTAAAGGGTTATCCAATCCATTTTGAGTGTTTAAAGACACTATCTATCTCATTAGGCTATTCCAAGGGTTTAGAGGAGCTAGTTATCTTAGGAATGTTTCATAAAGTTGAGAGCCTCAACTTATGAACCAATTTTAAATTTTGAAATAAGGGGGAGAGTGTGAACATCATTTAAGATCACATAGTCTTGTGAAAAACCTACTTCATGTTCCAAGCAAAATAACATGCTATCTTGAGCTTTTCTTAAGGCTAAAATAGGGTTTGGAGTAACCCTTTGTCTTAATGATTGTTGATATAGGTGGAGACCTTTAAAAATGAACAAATTATATTAATTTGTAGTATAATACCTCCTTAACCTCATATAATATCTATTTCTTATCATTAAACCTCTCAATGGAGTTCTAAGCTTCTCAAGTGACCTCTCGAGCATGAAAGACTGTGTCAGAGACTAAGAGGATAATTTAGTCTCTAAAATCCCTTAAAATTAAAAATTTGGTTTCAAATAATTTTCAAGGTATCTAATATGGTCCATAATATCTCTAAAAATTTTCTCTCACACACCTTGAGAGTTTCATTGTGCCTATTTTTGACCTTTTTCCTTATAATAGACCCTTTAAGAATTGTAGGTCTATAGGTGTATTTATCTCATTTAATCACTCTATGATATTATTAAATATATTATTAGGATTAATTTAGATTAAATAAATCATAATTTCTCATGAAATCACCATCACTAAGTCAAATATTGAATATTTTCTTTAAAACTTGAAAGCTAACTAGAATCTCTCAAATAACCCTATGAAGAAGCTTGAATTGATTATTTCAGAAAAAGGATCAAAATGTTTAATTATAGTTTAAAAAGTCTTGTAAAAGATATGAAAAACCTATATAATTTTCCATATATTATTATCTAATTCATTTCTCACCTAAAAATTATTGAAACTTGGTCTAAACCATGTATAGGGTTTGTGGATGGTTTAGCAAATTGGACCCTAGTAGCCTTCCTTGGGTGATTTTATTCATATAAAGGAATAAAATCATCCTATAAACCTTAAAAAAAAATTATCATACTTTTAAATATTATTAAAACTTAAATTCACACTCAAAACTTGCATGATTCCTTTGAGAAAATACACATAGGCCTAACACAACGAGGCTAGGTGTATGGGTGTACTATGCTCTAATTGATTGATCTTGGAAGTAATTTGTTGTAATTTGGAGTGATTAAATTTTAATTTCCTAGAGAATATATAGATTTAAATTTTTCCTTGATTTTTCACACCTCTTTTAAAACTTTCTTTCTCTAGCGCAGTTGCAATCAAAACTATAGGTGCCTATTTTGGGCATGTGTAGTATTATTTAGTCCTCCTGATTATATTGCATTGGGTAAGGACTCTCTTGATATGGTTTTGGTTATCCTTTAGGTTATATTCATTATATAATCCTTATTTTTTATCTATATATACTCTGAAACCTTATTTAACCCTCACTACTTAGGCTTTATGCTCAAACCTCACCTTTTCTAGTTCATTTCCTTGGAATAGGCATACAACCATGAAATGTATTAAATGAAGATAGGTGGATTGAATTCTGAGATCTCAGATGTTTTTTTAACCTTTTCATGATTATATTAGAGTATTTAAATATTAACCTTTAGGCCCACTTAGGTATCCTATGTATTTCCTTTATATATAAGCACAAAACTCTAATTGCTCACATGTTTGGCACTTACAATGTTTAATCATTTCACCATTGACCTAGGAAATTTGGTCTTAAATATTTTATGGGTTATGAAATATGGATGATAATATATTATAAAGCCTTAAATAACCTTACATTCATGAATCATAACCCTTTAGGTATAAATATTGAACTACAAGACTACATACTTATAGGTTAATAAAATCTCTCTTTGGCCTAGCCTTAATGGAAAACACTAGAACCCATGGTTTCTATGATATGTCACTTGAAATATCATATTGAAGCTGATATTAAATTATTTTTAAGACTTTAATAAAATAAATATTCATTTATTCAAACCATTTACATATGAAACCTCTTACATACTTCAAGAAAACTACTTGCACCTCATTGAGACATGTGCTTACTTCTTGTTTGAAAGCTTGCTCATTGAACCAGCCAAGAGGGTTATTTATGAGGTAATAATAGGTTAATAGGAGATAAAAATGGAATATTAATTATTGAAATTATGTTATTTTAATTTCATTGGCTCCTATAACCACCTATCATTCCTCATAGTGACCTGTAATAGGTCATGATCCTACCTATAACTCAACATAAATAAAGCTTATACTTCTTATAAGGATCACACATGCCAAATTATTACTATAAAATGTTTTTATAGGGATATTTAATCTATAGAGGATGTCATCCAATCATTCCTTTAGTCCACCCTCTTACTCTTACTCTGAGACTATTGTAAACTAAGCTTGTAGGGTTTATAGGCATCTTTTAACAACTTAACTTATTAGAAATTGTTTATAAAAGAAGGGGGATTTAAAATAAGAACCAATTACATTAATATTAATTTATTTATGGTCCCCTCCATTGGTAAAAACCTTAGGTCCCAACTCTTTCTCATTTTTATGGACCAAGCATGTGAAACTAGTCTTCACAAGTTTGTTATGGAGCCGATGCAAGAGAGGAAGTGTTTTTTACCTTATTTGGAATTTTAACTAAATTCCAAGCCTAATTTTGACCTTGTTAGAGTTAAAATAGGTCTTTACGAACCTTTTAAATCTTTCACACCTATAAAATCACATTACTCTTCACCATTTTGGCATTAAAACCCACTTATAACTACCATTTTCCATATGAAACTGACTTGACACATGTTTTTACATACAATTCCCTCTTCCTAACATTTTTTTGACATATAAAAAACTTTATATGCATTGGATAGGTCAAATAAAGGGATTTTATCAATGTCTTTACACTTGGAAGACTAAACAAGAGCTAACACAAGCAAAGACCTTTATCTTGATCTCTCCAAATCAAACTTAAACGTTGAAAAACCCTTATTATACCTTGAATTTTTTTTAAAGGAAAAGTTTTGATCTATTGGGGTGAAAATTTAACCTATGAGGTCAAATTTTCTAATATCTTTGGTGACTCATAGGGGTAGCATGCTTGCAATGATAATAAACCAATATCCTTGTCCTTCCATTGGCCTAAGGAGTCTCATGTATTCTGAAACAAACATGGTTAGAGATTTACAATTAGCTACAAGACCTTGACAAAGACAAGATAGTGACTTGACCTTTAAAGACACACAAGATAAGAAAAACACACAAAGTAAAGGAAACTAGACTAAACAAGACACACATTATGTTATAAATCACTTAAAGAAAATAAAATAAACTACTATGTATAACTAACCTACAAATAATCCTCCTATATGATCAATAGAAAATCTTATTAGATCACTTTCTTCATGATATGAGGCATACTATAGAACAAGTTTCCCTTTGACTATACCATTTGATAGATCATGCCTATTGATTAAAAACTTGATAGGAAATTTTTTAAGTAGATCATCAAAAAACATGTCTCCAATGTAGACATACTCATCTTGTGCTTCAAATACTACTTCATAATGTTCTCCACCTTTGGCAATCTAAGAGAGCTACAAGTTGATAACATTTTGATTTGTGAATATATCAGTAACTTCATATTCAATTAACTTCTTAAATTTCATATCATGTTCATAGTTATGAGTGTCACATTCATCATACCTTGATACACCATGGATTTGAACTTATTGGTGATGAATGATAAGATTTATTAGCTTACTAAGAGATTTAAACTTATAATCAACCACTTATTTTTGTTATTCTTGAGGTGCTATCTTACCAAGCTCTTCATAATCCATTAACATGTCCAAGTAATACTTCTATATGTCTTCAATCCCCCTTGAAATTTCTCATGGGACTCATCAACATTATCCTCATGCATCTCTTGGTCATTCTCCTTACTCAAGACAACATCATTAACACTCTCCTTATGGGCTATTTATTAACTATCCAAACTAGAGAAAACATTTATGACTCTTCCATAAAGGTAGCTTCTTCTTCATAACTTTAAAATAATTCAATACTAACCTTACCTTTATCTTGTGGGACAATAATCTGATCAAGCACTTCAAACTCATTAAATAGGTCATGACATGGCTTATGTTTAGATGAAATTTGTTCAACTATTGCATGATCATATTTCTATTCATCAAGACTAGACTGATCCTCTTCCTCCATGAAAAACGGAAGTTCATCCACCCATTCAAGACTCAACTCATCATGTTTCTCCTTCACAAAACCTGATTCATCCTCTTCCAGGAAGATTCCAATTTCTACATCATAATGGAGTTCACCTTCATTCTCAAGAGTGAGATCATGATTTCCAAGCAAGTCCATTTATTCTATAAAACTATGGTACAACTACTACCATTACTAATTAGATATTTTTTTTCACTCTTTTCAATGGAATCATTTGGATAAGGGATTGTTTCCATGTTAGCTTTAATTGTACCAACAAAAAAATCCCTCTTATCATCCTTGAATAGTATTTATCCTCCTTCTTGACAACAAGGAGTGCCAAGAAATATTTACTTATAATACACACTAGAAACACTATCCTCATATATTTCTTGAGGTTTAATTATAGCTACAACATCTTACTTCTCAATAATATCCACCTCATTACCTAGCTTTGACAATATCTCTTTCACATCTTAATGTCCATCATCTACCCTAAATGTAATTGATTTTCCATCACACATGAAGAGGGTGGGAAGTCAAGCAACTTCATTAGATTAAATGAAACTTGCTAGAGTGGCCTTCCAACTTAGGATTTTTGGAGAATTAGGATAACTATAGTACTTTTGGAGAGATGAATAATGGAATTATGTTGAAGATGCTACATTGTTATTTTTTCACTCCTTAATAGTTCTATCAAACATGGATGTGTCTTATAAATCATGGATATATGCAACTTGAATATTAGGTGGAGGTATTGAGGGAATTATAGGCCCTCTTGGCTTGGCCTCAAACACGTTTTATTTTTTTTACCTTGAATAATCGTGGGTAAATATTCCTTATCAAGAGTATGCATGACATAATCAAAAATTTTGGTCCAAGAAGATCTCATTGATGGGATGGTTTGAGGCTACTGAAGGATATTAGAGGTTGTTTTAATAAGATTAGATTCTTGAGGAATCAAGGTTTGAAAGTTAGGTGTAGAAAAGACATATTAAGTATTTTGATTATATTTGATAGGCTCTCCTTCCCACCTCATTAGTCTATCTTCCACTAACTGTATCAATTTCTTAACCTATAGATTTTCATTAGTTGGTTGATTTTCTTTCTCTACACCTACCGACACTCTTTAAAATCCTTGAAAAATATCTCTAAACTCATGAATGGGATATATATGAGAAACTACACCATACTCTATTTCTCTATTATATTTTTCATCATCTTTACAAGGTCTGATATGGTTTTTTTAAATTTGTATAAAAGTGAATAAAGGGGAACATAACTTTGACAAGGTTGATTAGAGAGATGAGTGGGTTGTTAGTAAAATTTGTAGGTAGCTATTTGAGTTGAATTCATGAACAACATTAACTTGACTAGACTAAAATGAGGGTACACAAGAATCATTTTGATCATATGAGTAATGATACATACCAATTTTATGTTTTTGAGGAAATTAGACTACCTATACTTGTGGAGATTCATTTAGAGTTTGCATTGGTGCTTGAGTTATTGCCTATAAAGGCTGATGTATTGAATTACACCACCATATATTATTTTAATTGATGATAATCCAATCCCATCATGTATGCCATAATTGTTATAAGTCAAATTTTCCCCATTGAGAGTGTTTCAATCCCTCTCACTTGATCTATATAATGGTATTAGTCTTATTTTTTAGGTGATCTCTAAGTAGACTAAACCTATCAATTATAGGGATATCTACATTTAATGTATCAATTAGGGTCACAATTATACATTACTTTCTTTTAAATTAAAAAGGAGAAGGATAACATGAAAAAAAACTAACTATGGTGGTGATACACTAAATTTATTGATCATTAACACCTATTACATATGCAATATGACATATAAGACTGAAAGATATGCAATAGTCTTAAATTGCACCATATATAATAAGTGATTTGTGGAAGGCAAAGTATTATATAATTAGGATGGAATATTCTTACCACTCATAATACATGAGTGAACCTTGATGAAACTATCTAAAACCTATAACATTGGACTAAACTACATGGAAGTAAGAATAATAAAATAATAAACCAAGGTGAGTGTGATCCTACACTTGAATTCATCAACCATTCAACTAATCACACTAAATGTATCTATTAAAGAAGGAAAAATCAATTGTATATTTATCAAAGGCATTATAAAAGAGTAGGGCTTCACTATAATCATAGTGGAGGATGCCTACAAAGACAAGCAAGGCTATATATAAAGAGATAGTAAGATAAAGAGAGAGAAAATTGGTGTAGAATAAATAATGATAAGTTTCAAGAATTCATTACAATAGTTAAAATTAATAAGGAGTTTGGAGACTATTCTTATAAAATTCCTCATGTGTTAACTTGATGTGATCTTCTTCCTCATCAAGGGTGGTGTGGAGTAACTCCTAACCTTCTTGATAAATCATACATTTTATTACATGAAAATGCCTTCCTTCTTCCTCTATGAGTGACAAGTGGTGATCTTAATCAAAAATTCATCTTGATTTACCCTCTTTCTTTGTTATTGATACTTTTCATCTACTTAGGATTTCTCCATACTGATGTTGTAGTGATGATCATACCTCCTTAGGTGTCTTGAAACCCATCAATATCACTACAACTCTCATGCTCAATTACCTCAAATATTTATTCTATCTTCATGAATAAAATATTTATATATGAAGGACCTCTCTCTACCTTAAAAAACTTGTATCAACCCTCTTGGATGCCTTATACACTCTCTAAGATTTCATTTCACTCCTAAAGCTCATACTTGTCTTCATTTTCTTATAACTATTAATATTCTTACCACTCATAATACATGAGTGAACCTTGATGAAACTATCTAAAACCTATAACATTGGACTAAACTACATGGAAGTAAGAATAATAAAATAATAAACCAAAGTGAGTGTGAGCCTACACTTGAATTCATCAACCATTCAACTACTCACACTAAATGTATCTATGAAAGAAGGAAAAATCAACTGTATATTTATCGAAGGCATTATAAAAGAGTAGGGCTTCACTATAATCATAGTGGAGGATGCCTACAAAGAAAAACAAGGCTATATATAAAGAGATAATAAGAGAATGAGAGAGAAAATTGGTGTAGAAGAAATAATGGTAAGTTCCAAGAATTCATTACAATAGTTAAAATTAATAAGGAGTTTGGAGAATATTCTTATAAAATTCCTCATGTGTTAACTTGATGTGTTTTTCTTCCTCATCAAGGGTGGCGTGGAGTAACTCCTAACCTTCTTGATAAATCATACACTTTATTACATGAAAATGCCTTCCTTCTTCCTCTATGAGTGACAAGTGGTGATCTTAATCACAAATTCATCTTGATTTACCCTCTTTCCTTTTTATTGAGACTTTACATCTACTTAGGATTTCTTCATACTGATGTTGTAGTGATGATCATACCTCCTTAGGTGTCTTGAAACCCATCAATATCACTACAACTCTCCTGCTCAATTACCTCAAATATTTCTTCTATCTTCACGAATAAAATATTTATATATGAAGGACCTCTCTCTACCTTAAAAAACTTGTATCAACCCTCTTGGATGCCTTATACACTCTCTAAGATTTCATTTCATTCCTAAAGCTTATACTTGTGTTCATTTTCATGTAACCCTTAAAATAGAAAAAGCTCCTTGTTTAGCACATTATATATATGATCATAGAAAATAAATCATAGATTTTATTACCCAATTATTAATCCTACTCTGTACAAAGTCTCATGATCAAACATTTAATGTAAGTACACATAATCCATTTTTTTCTCTTTATTAGCCCTCAATTAGGTCTCTAGTCCTAGGAAAAGGATTTTTGGCTCAAAAAAATGTTCACACATGAAAAAACTCAAGAGAACATTTGATACACTTTAAGGACCTCAAAATCATTCTCTATGTCCAATTTGAAGGTTCAACACAACTTTTCATGCTTTTAAATAACCTAAGATAGTCATTTTAAGCCCATTTTCATACACTATACATAATGCATGTGCCAAACCAATGACTTGAGAAGGTGATCAAGAGAGGTATGAATATTTATTAGGTAATTTTAAGGTTAATTTATCCCATTTTGAGTGATTGGATACACCATCTCTCTCATCAAGATCTTAGAAAGGTTTAGATAGGGTTTAAAGGATCTAATTTTCTTATAAATGGTTTGTAAAGTTGAGGCCCTCAACTTATGAAGAAATTCTAAATTTTTAAAGTAGGGCGACCTTTTGAAATATTATAGAGTTTTAAATGATGTCATATTTATTTCATGGAGGTTTTTAGGTGAATGGATGAAGTTCCTTGATATTCTAAGTGATAATGACAAAGTGTGCAATGTGTTTGTCCTATTATGCTTGAAGTATGCTTGGTTGATCTTCAATTTTGGCATGGTTATAGATGTTTAAGGATGAGTATAGTGATTTAATGATGTGTAAGGGGTCATATAATAATTTATTAAAAGTTTGAGTTTTTATGTGCATGAGTGGATTTCATCTGGTTGATCATTGTTTTCATCTAGACATTTTGGCTCTAGTGGCAAAAAATCTAAGTAAGCAATTTGTTGGTGTCACCATTGCCACATATAGATGAGTTAGGGAGAGTTGGTCATATGGTTATGATAAAATATATTCCTAGTTTATATGCATTAAATTTTAGGTAATGTTATGTAGAGAAACATAAGATATGCAATGGCAAAGTTGGGCTCCTCGGTTGTTTGACAATGTTTTCCCATACTTAGCCAAATTTGCAATGTGACAAGAAATGTTGAGTAGGCATTTTGATGTTGTTATATTTTTTACATGTAGTAGTTTGAGGATAAGTTTATCAAATGGTTTTTTTAAATTTTATGCCTATTTTTTTCACTAAAATTTAGAGCATGCGATGAAGCACATCAAAAGATATGATTTTGCAAAGTTGGCCTTCCAAACAATTCTTAGCATAGTTAAATCTATGGTAGAAAAATCTAAGTGAGTATATTAATGATGTTATATCTTACATGTGTAAAGGTTTCAAGATTAGTTTTTCAATTTTTTTTATTCTCTTATGTGAATATCTCATATTTTCCAAATTTTAGATCATGCAACTATGTGCAGAAAAAGTTATTTATGTCCAAAGTAGGCCTTCCAAGAAAATAAATTATGGTCCCCATACTTAGTAATTTTTGCATGATGTTAAGGATCTAGAGCAGATGGAGATCCAAAATTTCATGGCATTTCATACATACAGATATTTGGTTTAAATTAATTCAAATGTATCAAAGTTTTTGATGCTTAAATTGAGTAAAGATCAAGCTCATTACAAAAGGATCAATAGAGCGTGTTCATTCTAAGATGTTTGGAAACAATGAGATGAGGACAAATGTTCAAAGATTAACATAAATTAGAGATAAATATTGAGAATATTATAATATATAATTGTGAGTGTGTTTTCATATAGATAGAGATCAATTGATCCAGGTAACAATTTAGGTGACAATTCGGGTGACAGTTCCACCCCAATTGATGATGGAACTTCTGAGAGCCATAACTTTTTCACCGTAGCTCCAATTGACTCACCGTTTGAACCATTGGAAAGATAAGAATGAGGAGAAAATTTTGATATGGATTGATCTTTTCTCAATTAATTTTGACCCCTAAAAACCCAATGGAAGCTCCCCAAATTTCAATTTTAGTAGTGCAGTCTAAAAATAGTATGTTTCTAAAAATAGTAATTCCTCAAATTCTATATTGTTTTAAATATTGGAAGTCAAACCACTTAATCTACCATAATATTTATGACCTTCGACATCCTCTCCATGTTTTAAAAATATGTATAAATTAATAGGCAACCCAAAATGTGAAGATAGACGTCTCTTCCCAGAGATAAGCATATATTTGTATTGCGATCTTGAGTAATACTACATCTCTTCTTAGAGAATTCATTGTTACTGTGTTATTTGTATACTATTGAAATATTTACCAACCAAAACTTATAAGTTTTGGGTCATCAATGGTGTGTATTCAGTGAGATGTTTTCAAGGTGTCCAATTATTAACATAGATAAAGATCAAGCTATGTACAAAAGATCAATATAGCACATTAAGTCAAATAGCCAAGATGAAGATCAAATGATTGGAGATGAAAGGCAAAGGTATAGTTAATTACAATAATATTCATAGTTCATGATTTTTCTAAGAAACATGGACATGAGATGTAAGCAAAGTGACCAAGGTTTAATGGTGACCATTTGCACTTGAATATTTGAATTTAACAAAAGAAAAACCAATGCTCTATATTTTGGCTATAACTTTTGACACAGGCAGAATTTTATCATGGTGTAGAAATAAAACTTATAGATGACTCAAAGGTGAATATGGAAACACACACACACACACACACACACACACACACACACACACACACACACACACACACACACACACACACACACACACACAAAATAAGTGTGTATAATAAAAGATATTTTGCTTAAAAGTTAAGTGTGTGTTTGACCATGGACTGTAAGTGACTAGAGAAGGGTAATTGAGATTGTGTCTATGTTGTTTTGATGTTTGATGATGAATTAGATATTAGAGAGTGTTTTATAATCCATTAATATCATCTATATGGATTTTGGATGTGTGATCAATCTATATTGAGTTTGAACAATGCTTAAGAAGTTAACTATGGGTTTGTTCATAATGTTCATTTGTACAGGGTCATTATTTGAGTTGATTGAGCACATGCAAAGGTGAGTAGAGATGATTGTGATCATTTTATAATTTAAAAGGTGTCATGTGGAGTGCACCTATATAATTTAAAGTGTTCTTATGTTCTTTTTTTTTCTCAATTAAGTGCTAAATGGGTGAATAGGTCTCCATGAGACCTATGAGGGCTACAAAGGCCTATTTGATAGGTGTAGATGCTTAAGGGTGACCCATGGGTGCTATGGCCAACCTATGTGAATGGTATTGAGTTTTGTCTCATTTTAAGAGAATCATTAACAGATAAAGTATTCCTAGTAGCTGATGAAGGTGTTGATAATCATGAATGCTCTATAAATAATGAAATCAAAGATGTTGGTCTTTATATTTTTATAGAAGTGGTGCATATGTGGTGTCAAGAAAAGGATAAAACATTTGAAATAGAAGGTACATGTCATTAAGGACCATCATAGAGTTAATAGGATTAGTCATGTTCATCTGAGTAAGTTGGTGTAGGTGAATATATAGGTCATTGGACCTAAAGAGCCTAGAAGAGGTAGAATGAGCAAGTAAGCCCCAGAGGCTATTTGAAAGAGTGTGTAATATGAGTGAAGGCAAGGTAAATGATGTGTGAGCTTCTTGGATGGATTAAGGATTAGAGAGAGGAATATGTATATGATAATTTGGTCATGTTTTTGGTGTTATAATAGATTTTTTATAGGTTATATGTGTGCTAAAGTTAGTATGAGTGAAGGGTTGAAGAGTAGGGTTATTTGGGATATGTAATGTTTCCTAATTAAACATTATGTGTTGGTTCAAGTATGTAATGTGATTTGGCTAACATGGAGAGTTGGGTGAAAGAGTGAAGGTGAATAGTGATAATCAAAGGTCCATTATTAGGTATTGAGTAAATCAGTTCAAAAGCAAAAGTGTTCATAGGTGTTGTTGTGGTATCTCAACATCTAGGGGGTTATAGCCTCCTTGCAAGGTGAAACTTATTAAAGGACTAGTTATTATGGAAAGTCATATAGACATGTGTAGTATCTCTTTGTGGGATTATAGTCTTACTAAAATAAGGGATGGTAGTTATTTAATCAGTTACTATTGGTCTAAATTGGTTCTTATTATTATAGGATAGTGATCCAATTATAGCTTCTAATAGGTTTTATCCCCCAAGAGGGCTTCCCACATATGTCACATGTTATGTGCTTGATTTTTCATTCTCTCTTGTTCATTTGTATGAATGATGTGCATGCATCATGAATGCCTGTGGTAACTAATTAAGACTTATTGAAAGGTTTAAAATTTAATTTGGATTATTTGGGTTCACCGATTCAAATCCTCCCCTTCTTAGTGATTGTACCTCTAAAAATTGGTATCATAATAGGTTCTTTGGAGGAATCTTAACAACATGAAGGAGATCCTAAGTAGGTACAAAGATGGTTAAATAGTTGAAGAAAGAGAATCAATAGTGGAAGGTTTTTATCAAGGCACTTGAAGAGTAGATATGTAATTTGAAGAAAGATTCGAAAAGGGATGAGAATGTTATCGATGATCTCAAGGTTCAACTATTAGATGCCAAGACAAGTTTGAGCTCAAAAGAGGAAACTTGTTCAATTCAAATGGACATCATGTTTGATAAATAATCTTGTAATAATAGTAGAGAAGTTGACAACAAGGAATAAGAAGTTGATCTAGAAGTTGAGCTTATGAGTGCACTTGGTGAACTAAAGGAGTAGAAGAAGAGGAATCATAAAATGAGGAATATAATCAAAGGCCTTGAATCACAAGTCAATTATCTTGAGGGAGGTTTATTAGGCAAGTCTGAGAAAGATGAAAATAAATATGAAGAATAGATCAAATCTATTAAAGTGAAAGCATATAGATTGAAAGACATGGACAATAAGGCAAAAGAAGATGAAGATAGAATCAATATTCTTGAGGATCAGTTAAGGATTGCAAGTGCAAATATAATAGAAAGATTGAGATGGAGTCATTGAAGATTGAGCATGAGCTTGTTATAGTCAAGTTAGATAAGCTTGAAAAGAAGAATGAGAATATTAAGTATGTTAATGAGATTTTAAGCTTTGAAATAAATGCAAAAAGGTCTATTAGACAATAAAATGCTTCAATTTATGGTAGTTTAGTCCATGGTCATTGTTATACATGTAATAAGTATGGTCATAGAGCTAAGGATTGTTAAAATAAAATAGTCAAGTATGAAAATTCATGGATCCTTGGAAGGAACAGTTGGTCATGGAGAAGTCATAACTCAAATCATTCAAGAGAAAAGTAGGAAGTAGATATGAAGAAGATACAGGACTGCCAAAAGATTTTATATTATGTCTAGATAGGAAAAGAAGATCACAATAATCATCAAGCAAAAAGTAAAAATGATATATATATTTTTTAGTTGTCATATATTTATTCACATTGCTAGGTATTGCAAGAATAGGTTTCATGTGTTTCCAAAGCAAAATAAGATATATGGATCTCCTAGTGTGTAAGGAAGAGGTCACAAATGGGTATGAAAATATAAGCATGTTAGAAGAGATCAGATTGAGAGCAAAGATGGTTTGTTTTTCATGATAGACATGAAGGAAAGTTAAGATTTTTTTATTAACAACATTTATTGATAAATTTAAGGAAATGAATGCAGCAAAGTATTCATTCAAACTCAAGTAGGACTACAAGTTAGATGAGATTATGGATATATGGGACTCTTTAGAGTTTTGGGACTTTTAGTATCTCTATCTCAAAGGAGTGTCTCTCTCTAGGCTTGAAGGAGAGACTTTATAGAAAAAGGAAGCATGGTAGATTCTAGTTGGGTATTGATTGATGTTGCAAGACAAATAAGGTCATGAGACTGTTGGATTATTATGAAGGAATTTGTTGATTGGTATATTTGTGTGTCATGTTTTCTCTCAATTTTTGAAGAACTAGCTCAAAGGATGAAAGGCAATGACTTGAGGGTTTTATGTTTATAAACCCTAAGTTGTGTGTTCATGATGATAACAACTTAGTTTTGATATTTGAATTTGAGTGAACATCAAGTGAAGAATATGTAATGTTTTCTTTAGTTGATGACATGCTTGTAATGCATGGTTGAGCCCAGTTTAGTATTCTTTATCATGAAAGAATGTTGGCATTGTGTGCAAGGTTTGTAAGTAGGGAATGGTAGTTTCTAAATGTCATAATAATATTGATTAAATGTCATTAATATTTTGGTGCTTAAAATTTTATATTCATTTATTTTTTATGTGCTCCAAGTGTTTTTGTGGTCTAAAATTTTGTTGAATTTAAATTGGAGATTTTTTGAGTACTCTCAGTTTTCATAGTTTTGGCTTAAGGGCAAAAAGGCCTAAAATCAGTTATAGAAGTAAATGTTATAAAATATCTAGAAGCTCAAATATTATTCCAAATGTGTGTAATGGTTATTTCTAGGTTCACAATAAATTTTAGAGGTGGATGTTGACCAGAATGAGGTTTGTTAACTCTATTTGTTTTAAGATTCTAGGGTTTTGGTCTATGATAGAAAAGTGGTTTTCCTTATGATTTGAGGTATAAGGATTATTAATAAATTGAATGGGGAATTTTTTTTTTCAAATAAATCCTTAAAAATATTTGAAGGTTTGTGTATTTCAAGTTATTCATGTTTTTTTATCAAGATGAAGGCCTAATTGACAAGTTAGTTTGTGAAGAAAGTATGTTGCAGAGGATGATCTAGGTGATTAAAATTGGTGTGCTTTATGGGGCATATGATATTTCTCTATAAATGAATCTTTAATTCTTGAAGGTATGTCTACTAAATTTTTTGGGCTCTACAAGTTCCAAGTAGAGTTACAAGGAGTCTAGATAGGCCTGGTAATGAAGATGCGATGTTTTTCTCAGTTTTTCCAAAATAGAAAGGCACATGTGTTTCAATGAGAGTTATCAATTTGTTTGATATAATGTGTCATATTTTATGACTAGCATTAAATTTTATTGGTGGTCCCTAAGGTGGCTTGAGAGAAGAGGCTAATAAGCCTATATGGTGATTGTTCATGGTGTATGAAGATTTGAAAATGCTCAAGATATGAAATAGATCATAGATATTAGTGGGAGTACATATCATATTTTTATTCATAACTTACATAAAATTATAGTACTTTTTTGTGTCATTTATTCATTATTTGTAGTGCATGGTTGAAGAGAGTGTTGACATGGAGCAAGAAGAAATTATCAAAGCAAGACAAGGTAGGATCAAGGTAAGGGGGAGTTTATATCATATTTATAATGTGGTCCTCTTATTTATGGTATTTTTAGGTCATTAAGATCAATTAGTGTCCATTTTGTCATTGTTTTAAAGTTGGATAAGATTCCTATTGTGAGAGTGCTTGAAGAGAGAGAAGGAAGGTGAGATGTATACTATTTCGTGATGGGTGTTGACATCAATGAAAAATGGGGAGATTATTGGAGACTTTTAAATGATGTAATAGTGATGTCATGTAGGTTTATTGGTGAGAGGATGAAGTGAATTAATAATCTAAGTGACAAAGATTTCAATGTGATTGTCTTAGCATGCTTGAAGTATGCTTGGTTGATCTTCAGGTTTGGCATGGTTAGAGATGTTTAAGAATGAATATGGTGATTTAAGGATGTGGAAGGGGTCCTACCAGAAGTATATAATGATTTTAGTGTTTGTGTTCATGATTTTATTTCATCTAGTTGATCATTGTTTTCATCTAGACATTTAGGGTATAGTGGTAGAAAATCTGAATAGGCAGTTTGTTGACATCACCATTACCATGTGTGGATGAGTCAGTGGGAGTTCATCATATGGTTGTGATAAAAGTTTTACATAGTTACTATGTTATAAATTTTAAGTCATGTGATAAATCACAACATAATATATGAAAGTACAAAGTTGGGCTCGCAAGCAATTTGACAGTGTTTCCCATACTTAGCGAAATTTGCAATCTGACAAGAAAAGTTGAATAGGCATTTTGATGGTGTTATATTTTACACATGTGGAAATATTAGGATAAGTTGATCATATAGGTTTATTTAATTTTATTCCTAGTTTATTTTTTATAAAATTAAGATCATGAAATGAAGCACATCAAAATATATGTATGTGCAAAATTGGCCTTCCAAATAGTTCTTGGCATAGTAGGCTCTATGGAATAAAACTTTGAGTGAGTAGATTAATAGTGTTATGTCTCACACATGTGAATGTTTAAATGTTAGTTCGTCACATGGTTATAATATCCTATGTGAAGAGATCATTTGGTATAAATTTTAGATCATGCATCTAAGCACAACAAAATTTATTGAGGTCCAAAGTTAGTCTTTTAGGCAGATAAGCAATCGTCCCCATACTTTGCCATTTTTGGACGGTGTTAAAGATATAGACTAGATGGAGATCTAAGGGTTTATAATATTTTTCACATCTAGATATATGCTTCACAACAAGTCAAATGGGTCAAAATATTTGATGCTTATGCTCAGTAAAGATCGAACTCCTTACAAAAGGATCAATGAAGCATGTTCATTCAAAGATTTCTAGAAGTAGGGAGATGAGGACAAGTGTTCAAAGTTTAACATAAAGAAGAGATAAAGATAGAGCCTATTCCAAGATATAATGGTGAGTAGGTTTATATATATATATATATATATATATATATATATATATATATATATATATATATATATATATATATATATATATATATTAATGGTGTGTATTGAGTGAGTTGTTTTCAAGGTGTCCAGTGATTAACATAGATAAATATTGAGCTATGTATAGGAGATGGATGGAGTGCATTAAGTCAAATAGTCAAGATGAAGATCCAATGATAAGTGATGAAAGGTAAAGGTTTATTTCCTTACACTAAGATCAATAGTTCATTATGGATATAATCAATGAGGACACGAGATGAAATTAAAGTGACATAGGTTAAACTATGTCTGTTTGCATTTGAATATATGAATTTAACAAAGGAATAGCTAGTGCTTTGTATTTTGGATATACATTTTGATACAAGAAGAATTTACTCATGGTGTAAAAAGAAAATTTGTAGAGGACTGTAAGATGCATCTATAAATATAGATTTTAAGATTTTAAATTTTGTATATTTAAATATATATGATTCAAAGTTGAGTGTGCATTTGACCATGGACTATAAGTGACCCAAGAAGGATAATTGATCTTGTGTTTATGTTGTTTTGATGTTTCATGATGAATTAGTTATTGGAGAGTGTTTTAAACTCCATGAGGATGATATTTATGGATTTTCTAGGTGTGACCAATCTATCTTGAGTATAAACAATGCTTAAGAAGTTGATTTTGTGTTCATTTATAGTGTTCTTGTGTATAAGGTCATTATTTGAGTTGATTGAGCATATGTAGAGGTGAGTAAAGATGATTATTATCATTTGATAATTTAAAAGGGGTAATGTGGAGTGGAAATATGCAATTTAAAGTTTTCATATGTTCTTATTTTTCTCTATGAAGTGATAAATGGGTAAATAGGTCTCCATGAGACCTATAAGGGCTACAAGGGTCTATTTGATAGGTGAAACTGATTAAGGGTAACTCATGTGTGCTGTGGAAAAACTATGTGGATGGTATTGAGTTTTATCTCAATTTAAGATAAGACATAAGGGATAAGGCATGCCTAATGTCTGACCAAGGTATTGATAATCATGAATGCTCTATAAATAGTCAAACCAAAGATGATGGTTTTTTTTATTTTTTAGAAGTGGTGCATATATGGTGTCAATAAAAGTAGATAAATTTTGAATGATAAATTAAAATTCATTAAGGACCATCATAAAGTGAAGAGGATCAATCATTCTTGTCTTATCTTGTCAGTGTAAGTGAATATATAGGTCATTAGACCTAATGAGCCTAAAAGAGGTAGAATGAGTAAGTAAGCCCTAGAGGTTGTTTGAAAGAGTGTGTATTATGAGTGAAGGATAGGTGAATGATGTGTGAACTTGGTGGATGGATTGAGGATCAGAGGGAGGAATATGTATATGACCATTTATTCATGTTGTTGGTGCTATAAAATAGTTATTGTTGGTTATAATTATTCTAAAGTGAGTATGAGTGAAGGGTTGAAGAGTGGGGTTAGTTGGGATATGTAATGTGTCCTAATTTATCTTTATGTGTTGGTTCAAGTGTGTAATGTGATTTGTCCAACAAGGAAAGTTGGGTGAAATAGTGAAGTTGAAGAGTGATAATCATAGGTCCTTCATCAAGTATTAAGGACATGAGTTCAAAGGTGGAAGTGTTCATAGGTGTTGTTATGGAAGCTCAACATATAGGGGTTTGTAGCTTCCTTGTAAGGTGAAACTTATTAAAAGTTTAGTTATTTTGGTAGCTTAGCTATATAGGTGTAGTAACTCCTTATGGGATTATAGTCTCACTAAAATAAGGGAGGGTAGTTCCTTGATTAGTTATTGTTAGTATAAATTAGTTCTTATTATTATAGGATAGTAGTCCAATTATAGGTTCTAGTGGGTTTTATCCCCAAAGAGGGTTTACCACATATGTCATGTGTTATGTTCTTGATCTTGCATTGTATCTCTTGTTCATTGTTATGAATAATGTGTATGCTTCATGAATGCTTTTGGTAACTAATTAAGAGTTTTTGAAAGGATTTAAATTAAAGCTAGATTATCTGTGCTCATTGATTCACCCCCTCCCCCTCTCAATTATTATACCTATAACATGAACATCCATAAATATCACCTAGTCTCATGGACAACCTCCTTCATGTTCTAATCAAAATAACATGTTATTTTGAGTTTTTCTTGAGGCTAAAATAGAGTTTGGAGTGACCCTCTATCTTAATGTTTTTTTATAAATTTGGATACCTTGAAAAATGAAACAATGCCTTGAATTTGGAGTATAATACGTACTTCATGTCAAATAATATCTATTTATTATCATTCAACCTCTCAGAGGAGTTGTGATCTTCTCAAGTGACCTCTCAAGAATGAAGGAATATGTGAGAGATTGAGAGGATGACTTAGGATCTAAAATCCATTAAAATTGAAATTTTGGATTGAAATCATATTAATGGGATATCACAGGGTCCATAATATCTCTAAAAATGTTCTCCCATAGACCTTTCGAGATTTATAGTGCCTAATTTGGACCTTTCTTCTTCTAACGAGTTTTAAGCCTATAGGTGTCTTTATCTCATTTCATCACTCCATGATATTCTTCAAGATATTATTAGGATTAATTCAGCTTATATACAATCTAATTTATCATCAAAAACCCATCATGAATTAACATATTACATATTCTCTTTAAAACTTGAAATCTAACTTGAATCTGTCAAACATGCCTATGAAGAAGGTCAAATTAATAGTTTGAGCAAAAAGGCTGTAAATGCTTAATTCTTGTATAAAAATTATTATATGAGGTCTAAAACACCTCTAAAATTGTATTTGAATTTTTATCCAATGTATTTTTCCCCTCAAACATCTTAACAGTTTGTTTAAATCATGCCTAAAGTTTGTTGATGGTTTAGCAAATTTGACCCTAAAAGCCTTCCTATGGTGATGTTGTTCAACTCAAGGAATATAAACATCCTAAAAACCATCATAAATGTTTCTAATACCATAAAATACTCTTAAAACTTAAAATTACATACTTCCTTCGATAAAATGCACACAAGCCTAACACAACCAGGCTAGGTGTATGGGTGTATTGTGTTCTAATTGATTGATATTAAAAGTGAGTTGTTTTAATTTAGACTAATTCAATTATCATATCCTATGTAATCTATAATTTTAAATTTTTACCTATGTTTTCACACCTCTTTCAAAACTTTCTTTCTCTAGCATAGTTGCAGTCAAAACTATAGGTACCTATTTTGGGCATGTGTGGTATTATTTAGCCCTCATGATTGTACTGCATTAGGGAAGGACTCTCTTGAGTTAGTTTTAGTTTTCATTTAGGTTCCAATAATTATAATATATTTAATTTTTCTTCTCTATATACTATGAAACCTTCTTTATCCCTTGTTACTTAGGCTTTATGCTTAAACCTCCCCTTTTCTAATTCCTTTTTTTTGAATAGGAATGCATCCTGAAATGTATTACATAAAGATAATTGGGTTGAGGTTTGAGATCTCAGAGGTGGTTATAACCATTTGATGACCCTCTTAGTGTTTTTTGATATTAAACTTTAGGACCACTAAGGTACCCTGACTATTTATTTCTTGTATAAACACAAAACTCTGATTACTCACATGTTTGACACTTATAACATTCAATCCTTTCACCCTTCAAATGGTAAATTTGGTCTCAAAGACTATATGGGTTATAAAATAGGGATGATAATATATGATAAGTCCCTCAATAACCTTAGATTCATAAATCATAACACTTTAGATACAAATATTGACCTACAGGTTTACAGACCTATAGGTTAAAAAAATTTCTCTTTGGCCTTGCCTTGATGGAAAACACTAGAACCCATGATTTCTAAGATTTGTCACTTGAAATATCACCTTGAGGGTGATATTGGATATTTTTTAAGACTTTAATACAATAAATATTCATTTATTCAAACCATCTATATATGAAACCTCTTAAAGATTTTAATAAAATTGCCTACACCTCATTGAGACCTATGATCACTTCTTGTTTGAAAGCTCACTTGTTAAGCTAGCCAAGAGGGATATTTAGGAGGTGATATAAGGTTAAGAGGATATATAAATGGAATTATTATTATTTATATTATTTTATTTTAATTTCATCAACCACTTGAACCACCTATGATTCTGGTGTCCCCAAATTTTTATACTTCCAGATTTTGGGGACACTCCCTTTTAAATTTTTTGCATCCTAATTGTGTGTGTGTTAGTTGCATATCTTGAAGCTAGTATTATAAATAAATGAATTGGGTCTTAATAATTTTTGTTTCTCTTTTTACATTTTATTTTCTCAATTACTTCAGATTTCTCTAGAGGACTAAAGGCACCTACTTAAAAACACCACCCATATCTTTTATTCATCCATTTTCATCATTAAAAAACTTGAAGCTAACTCAGATCATTTTCTAATGCAAATCAGGTTCTCTAAGTTGCTTTACTTCATTAAAAATAAGTAAATTTATTTGGAAAACCCAACTCACACTTCCTAGACCTAATGAGGTTTATCAGAGAACTTTACTTTAAATATATATATATATATATATATATATATATATTGTATGTATGTATATATATATGTATATATATGTGTGTGTGTGTGTGTGTATATATGTATATATATATATATATATATATACATACATACACATATATATATACATATATATATATATATATACATATATATATAAATATAAATATATATATATACAAATATATATATATATACACATATACATATATACACACACACACACACACACACACACACACACACACACACACACACACACACACACACACACACACACACACACACACACACACACACACACACACACACACACACACACACACACATATATATATATAATTAGTTAAGTAGTTCTCAAAACTTGACTAATACTCTATAGATCCTATTGGGTTTTTAGGGCTACTCGACTTATAAAAGTTATAAGTAAAATAATTTTGGGTTGATGAACCTTACTAATACTCCAAGACATGATTAGGATTGTGAAAGTGCTTTACTTATGAGGCTTAAAATAAGCAAAGTAATTTCAAAAACTTGATTAATAAAAAAAATTTATGTGGAATTAACACACTTGTAATAAATGTGTGGGAATATATATAAATTTGGTGAATTTCCAACTCATTTCCACCTCACTCCCAAGTCATTAAATTAATTAATTACCTCTTTAAACCTCGAGCCTTGTGTTTTCAACCTCTAGAGCGATTTGGAACAATTTTGAGCATTTTTATCTATGACCCATTTGTAGTTGAGGTAGGTAGATCATTTCTATGTCATTTTATCATTTTTATTTACCTATTTTAATATTTGTTTTTTCCCCTCTATTATTCTCTTCATACCATTATGTTTTTTCATTGTTATGGTTTTTGTGTTTGTCTTCTTTTCTAATTCCATTATTAGGGTTATCCTTTTTAGCTAAAAGTTGTAGTTGCAAATCTTGCTATGCTCTTTCCATGTCAAAAACAAAGAAATAAAAACTTTCAAGGATGCCCTAATTTCTTGGACTAAATAGGGCTTATCAGTCACCTTAATTTGTTTTAGGTTTATGTTCACTAGTAACTTGTCTTAAGAAACCCGAGTCTCAAAGTCTGATCCAATCAATTTTTCCATTACTTATAACCTAGTTTTCATGTTATAAGTAATCAATACAAAGAAACTTTATGTACACTAGAGGATTGCTTAATCAAGTTTATTCCACTTCAAGTCTTTTGACATTATAAACATGAAGTCTTGTGAAATTGTAAACTTGAAGTCTTGTGACATTGTAAACCCAAAGTCTTTTGAAATTGTAAACACAAAGTCTTGTGACATTGTCAACCCAAAGTTTTTTGCTATCAAAAACATGAAGTATTATGACATTGTAAACCCAAAGTCTTTTGAATTTGTAAATTTGAAGTTATCTACTACCAAAAACCCAAAGTTAATTACCTTGTAAGATCAACCTAAATATGTTAAGACTTTTAGCTCAAAAGCAAGTTACTTGAGTTTTTAGAGATATCAATTCTTTAAGATTTTGGAACTTACTAAGAATTAGAAGGAATGTAAGTTAACATTCTTACAAAATTTCTTAATTAGTTGAAGTGTTCAATAAGTGTCTTAAATCACTTATCAAGCATTCTTTAGAATTTTGAGGAGTAAATATCTAGGTCAAAAGCATCAAGGAGATCAGAGGGGGAAGTAACTAAAGTAGAATTACAAAGTAAGATCATTGAAGAGGTCCTAGATTTGGTACTTGAGTAAATCCTAGAACTAATCAAAAAGGGTAAAGGAAATGCAAAGTCAAGGAAAGTCAAGATCTAAGAACCCATAATGAAATATGAATATAAGGGATATCCTATTGAGTCATCCATTTCATTAAAGCTAACTGAAATAAGTGACACAAACATGGGGAATGTATCTATTATTGAGTTATTTTAAAGATCAAAGGCTATTGCATAGATTTCACTTATGCATGCCATGACCAATAGCAACATTCTTCAAGTAGCAATTTTCCCTAGCTCAGCTTAGCTTCTTGAGTTTTTTCTTGCATGTGAAAAATATAGTGATTCCCTATCTAAGGTAGTGAAGGATAGTATTAGGAATGTAATTATAAGGCTTGATGTCAAATATATTTTCTATTGTTTAAGAATCCCAATCTCACTTAATGTAATTGATATTTCAATAGAGATAACTGAGAAGTAATGAGAAACTAAGACAACTAAATGTATCAAGATCATGAATACTTATTACTTGAAGAAGGTCAAGTAACCCTCAAGGTTTCCCAATCACCTTGTTAGGTCTGATTTTATTCAAGAAGTAGATGATATCATTCAACTATTGTACATAAATAATGGGCAAAAGAATGCCAAATGGTTTTCACCATGGATAGATGCCTACATCAAGACTATTGATGAAACCTAGAGTTAATATATAGGATTTATTGGGCAATAATGATTAGTGATAACATTTATCAACAGTTTAAGAATGTGTTATAGACTTTGGATTTCAAGATGACATCATATTTGGTGTAAGCAATAGCTTCCACTAGGGATTTTTCAAGGTTAAGGACTAATGGAACTTTATCAATAGTACCAATCTATGAATTATATCCTTAGTTGGTCCTTGAAAAGTATTAAAAGGATTACATCATAGTAAATGATAGTTTATTTTATGAGCTTATTTACAAACTAGAAAAACTTTTGAAATGCATAAGGATGTCTCATGAAGCATGGGATGCAGTGTCATTAATGGGTGTATTTTTATTCAATATCATGACTTTAGTTATCTTAGAATAGGATTATTCTTAGGAGAACCACTAAAATTACCAAGGTACCCAAGTGATAAATAGATCTTGATGGAAATTAGCCGGTAATTAGTTGAGTTGCATGATTTGTAGTCCAAGCCTCACAAGGTAGATATAAATTTTCCTATTGTCATTGGTCACTATCAATGCCCTACCATCTATAAAAATAGGAATGTGTAGAAATAAATATATCATCATTATAATTAAGTTCATTTTGAGACCAAAAAAATTTTTGATTATAGGGGTGCTGATCAAAATACTACTTCTCTTGAGTATATGTATGTCCCAACACTTGAGGATTTATGGATGGAATGCAGAGATGAGTTTGAGATAAGAAGGGATAATAGTAGGTTGATTGTAAAAAAATTATAGATTTTGATCTAGCTACTATTCTAACAGATTTGTAGGATGATGGCTTGGTTGTTAGGGATGCTTTCTAGGCAACATGAGAGGATAATGCCCCACTTCCAAAAATTATTCTAGGTGATGACCATGACAAGATAATTATAGAGAAAAGTCTGAATGTTTTGGAAATGAATTCTAATTAGGTTTTAAATGAAGGTTATTGCATGAAGGAACTCTTAAGTGAAACTGTATGTGTTGGATAGAAGAGAAAATAATTAAGTCAAAGTGGAAGTAGCCATGGTCCCATAAAGAAATTAAAGCTTAGGAAGAATGTTAATGACACATTTTCCATAGTGAAAGATAAAGAAGTAGTTTAATCCACTATTTTCACTTCACCATGGGTCTCTCTTACCCTTGTTCCTCCATGTCTTCTAGTTACTACCCCTATTACTACTTCTATTCAAGATCTTTCAATCCTTGATTCATGTCTTAAGGTGTACATCAACACATCTTCTAAAAAGTTGACTCAAAAAGAGGTGAGTCCTCCTCCTCTTCCTTCTGATCCATAGGCTACAATGCCACCACCTCTCTCAGAAGAGCCATATCTTGCTAAAAAATAACCTAAAAAGGAAGCTATAGAAAAAATTATAGATAGAATGATAGATAAAGTGGAAAAATAAAGGAATACAAAAGCAAGAGGAAAAGAAGTTGAAAATGAAAAGGAATATGAAGTAAAAATAGAAAAAAACATCTTGTATAAGAAGTTACTTCACAATAGTTAGTAATCAAAAGTGTACAACATGAGATGATTACACATTCAGTTACTACAACCAGTGTAGATTTTTCATCTTGGTTAGCTTTACAAACAGCCTTAGGGTCTAAAGAAGTGATCAGTCTTGATGAAATGGATTTGAATTGTTAAAGAGTCTAGATAAAATAGGAAAGAAGCCCAAGAAAGAAAAGCTCACCTCAAAATTGATAATCGAATCCTCAAGGAATAAATTTTATAAGATAGTAGTTCCTTCACATGGAGTCAACAAAGGAGAAGTTACTAGTGAAACCCTGTCAATCACAAGAGTATCCCTCAGAGAGGTTACAATAAAAGGACTCAAAAAATATACTCATAATTTTATTGATACTCTCTTTAAAAATCTAGATGAAGAAAAGGTTGATAAAGCCAAATTGAAGGAGAAAAATGGTTAGTTGTGTTGAATAATTTACAAAGTGGTGAAATCTACTCCTCAACATGTTTTACATTCAGATATTATGATTTATTAGCATGTGATTAATGAGGTGGAAAATACTAGAGATAAGGCTGAGGAAATTGATAAATTTATTGAAAAGATGAGGCAAAAAGCTATGAAATTTTTTTTACTCAGTAAAGATGCTCAAAATGATCTTCTAAACAAGATAGCAGAGATGAGAACCATGAGAATTGAATTGCAGAATGAAAATGGGATTTATAAACTCTAGTAAGTCTTGAGTAGATATTGAATTTGGATGAGAAAATTATGGTTGAGAAAAAAATTTCTCCCTCCATAAAGAAAATAAAATAAGAGGATTATCTCCTTTCTTTTCACTTACGCATCCTTCCAGATATAGCTAAAGAAATGAAGAAGATGCACGTGATGTCAATGCTAGCCTAAAGGATTGCTTCCTTAGAACTATAGGTGTATGTACAACTAATGTCCTAAGAATAGCTAAAAAATTGATGGAGTAGTTAAAACAAATGATAGACATAATCAAGACCCCCTTCATAACTAAATCTATCAAATATCTAATAAAATTTCAAATAGAATTAAAGAGGATAGGGATAAGGATTGAGAAACCTACATCTCTATGTAAAAGGCTTGAAAATGAAATATTAAAGTTTGAGACAGAGAGACAAGTAATTGCAAAAATAGATGATGGATTCATCCAATCAATAATTTCCTGGCATATCAAGTATAGAGAAAAATGCAAAGATCAAGTTGAAGAATTAGATTAGTCTTTCCTAGAGATTTAAGTGAATTCTTTCTTTTCTTTTGATTTCATTCTCCTATTTTTATCCAAGTGTCATTACTAAAAGTATTTTTATAAAAGTAAATTACTTCATCTATTTTTTTACTGCATGCAAAGAATTTTTAATCAATTTAAATAATAGGTGCAAAGAAGGCTACTTGTCATCGATCGTTGCATGACATGAAGGAGAGGTTTGGGGAAGTTATTACTTAACAGTCTCCAATTTTAGTGCATCACATGTGAATTGAAGAAGTTGAATCCTATTAGGATTATAGTTCTTGATATAGTATAAATATGAATGTTGGCCTGCATGCCAGAGGATAACAATTTTTGGTAAAGAAGAAAAGATAGAAATTTTACAAGTAGTTTAAGAAATCCAAAATTTTGTTTTTGAGATAATCAAATTTTCTTGTATGAGTTGTGTTGGATTTGAATAAGAAGAAAATTTTATTTTTTGAAGAACTTTATGTCTAAGAAAATCATTTCATATGTTGTATGAAGATAAAATGGTAAACTTTGTGTTATCCTTAAATCTAAATTGAATTCATAGTTTTCTTAAATTGTTTGTTGAAAAGTTATCATTTTAAAATGTTTATCTACTTGCATAGATGTAATACACTATGATAAAGCTATCTATTATGAAATATAAATTCCATTTTCTCAAATACTATAATTCTTTTCTTATCCTCCTAATTTCTCTCAAAATTACCAAAGCTAGCTACTTAATTGTTGCAAAATCTCTTTATTATGGTTCATGAACGAAGTGATTAAATTAATCCCCCTAAAGCAAAGTAATTTAAATTTAATTTATATATATTGTAAATAAATCCAGACAGAGAGTAACTAAGAGTAGATAAATAAAAAACATTGGAGATTCACCATTAAATGAAGGTGATTTAATCTCACGACTACCTAGGTAATTTTGACTTAATGCAAAATATCTAGCCAATAGTTTCTAGCAACTCCACTGAGGAATGAACCCAAAACCATAAGTGTTTAACTCCTGTATATCAAGTCTAAAGGTTATCCTTAGTTTTCATTATCTTTCAATTCTAAACACAAATTTGCATGCTGCGAATGATGTGTTGGTCTTTTTAATATTTAAATAAGATTAACTACTCTTGTTTTAAACTAAAAGTTTTTTGCTTGTAAGTCACTTGCATGTTAGTCTAAAATATTACATCGCTCCCAGTTTGCTTTATCTCAAAATAATTACATGATAATTTTCCAAAAAAATTTACTCTAGTTAATCAAAATAAGTTATAAAAAGCTATGTTTTTTAGAATATTTTTGTAATTTTTAAACTGACCAATCGACCTTTCATGAGAGCAAGAAGAGCAAAAGGGATAAAAGACTGATTCTTTGAGCTACAAGAACAATTTAATTTTAGATTCCCTATTTAAGCTAGAATTGAAGAGCTAGTTTTTCACCTATTAGGTGATCAACTCCTACTACACATCAACTTCAACATAATTCATCTATAATTCTTCAATCAACTAGTTCTCAATTTTTAGTTTCTAAAAGCATGGAGCTACCACATCTCATTCCATGGGGATTAGTTATTAGTCTACTAAATTTGACACATCCTTTGCATGACCTAGAAAAAGGATCAAGCAAGAATTTTTCTAAGTTTACTGGTGATGGTGTAGACACGTAAATCTGACCACCAATGACTTGCAACTAGGCTTTTAACCAATTTACATCCAAAATGCACAATTTGGCTTTAAAACACTAAAATGCACTAAAAGATTTGAACCTAACATATTCAAGTGCCAATTTTGGATAAAGTATCCCTAAATGGGCAAATTTAATTTATGGGCTAGCTAACTTTGATGAGATCATTTTGAGTCAAAATGCCAATTTGTCACTTAGGTGCTCTAGATTGCTCTTTCCTATCAAATCTTCTACATAAGACATGTGCCTTTATAACTTACTAATGGTAGCATCCTAAATGGGTAATGGATCCAACACATTTGACATTGACTTCCAATTCCAATCTAATCAAGTTTTAGACCAATAATAATGAATTGTGATCACTTTAAGTAATTTGTGCATAAAGTGCTTAAATATTCTTAAGAGGTATTTAACCCAAATCAAGGCATAATTAATAATTCCATGGAAAGTTGTTGAATAATTTTTTTTGGAAATTAATATTGAATATCTACATCATTAGGTGACCTCATTTCTTAGGAAGACATCCCTAGGCCATAAATGCCATAAATATCAGGATTCATGCCTCCTATGCTTCATCAAATCCCTCCATGCCTCTTAATTTATCATCTATCCCAAATATTCATGAGCCTATTTATCAATTTTAATTACATAATTGAATTAATCCTCAACCACACATCTCAATCTTAGGATGGATAGTTCATGTTAATTCTAATCATTTGCAAAAACCTATAAATAAGAGACCTTACCACATCATTTCTAAGATATTTTGGTGTAAAGTTATTATGCTCAAATATCTTCAAAAAGTATTGATAATACATAATTATAATTCACAAATGATTCTAAATGCCATTGAAATTAGTGTTATCATGCCAAATTGATTCCAAGCCAAGCCAAAGCCAAAGGTGCCAAGGAGAGATGGATGTAGCTAAGCTTCCATTGCTAAGGACTTCATGAGCATAAGCTGAGCAAGCCACTACAACAAGAATTTTGGAGCATCCAAGGGAAGTAAAAGAAGGTTTATTTTGCATTTTAGCTATCTATTTTACTCATGTTTGTTAACTAAGATCTCCCTATTGTCTAATCCTAGAGATGTTGTGGTAGTTAGTGTGTTTCTTTTATTTTGTTTTAATTTTGAAACTAACATAATACTAACCATCCTCTCTTGAGTCAAATTCCTAGATCACATAATGGCATGCCCGGTGGGACAAGATGCATCCCACACATGAAGAAGATCATTTTACAGCTTTAAAATCTTCATTTGAATCATTAAAACTCTTACAAATTGATTTTTTAACCTTGTTTTGCCATTTTTCTTTGTCACAAATTCACACAGTAACTGATGTCAGTTAGTAAAACTGACATTAGTTAGACAGCTATTGTTGGTCACTATTGGTATAACCAATGTCAGTTAGATAATTGTCATCGATTATAATTGTAATGGTCATTAGTTATATAACCGATGTCGCTCACTGTGTTTTTATTAAAACACAAACCTGAGAGCTCTTTTTTTGAAGTTCATTGTTTCAAACTCAAAAGAGCTTCAAGGCTAAAGGACATGCTAATGTTTTTATTGTAGGATCAATCTTGACATTTTATAAAAACATGTTTAGATCACCTTTTGCATGCTTAAAATAAATTAAGAACATTATTTTGGTGCTTAAAGTAACATTTAGTTGTTTAAGTGTTTTTAGCATTAGTTTTCAAAGTTAAAACTAAGACCAAGGGATCAAATGAACACTACCTCATTTTCATTAGGGCTTAAAAATGAAGTCATCTTTCCAAGCTTTCTATCTTCAATAGTTACATGATCTAATTTTTGTTTGGCATAAAGAAAGATGTTATGTGTATGTTATTATTTGTATGATCTTCCATTTGTCCCCTTTAGGGAACCCTTGGAATCAAAAGCTATATTCCTATTACAGGTACCCTAGTCCAAGGCTTAGAAAGAAAGTAATCTAAAGCTCCCCAAAAACTTGTCAAGGTTTTGGTGACCTTAAAAATAAACCTTAAGTCTTTCTATTTTCATGTTTTCTTTTTTTTATGCAAACTTGGCTTGTGAGGGGGATGCCATCACTTCCCATGAGTTCTTTAAGGAATCTTTGACTCAGGGTTTTACCAATTGACATTGACTTCACTTACTCCTTTAGAGTTGTACATGGGATGCATATGCATTTGGACATTGCACTACACTAAGCAAACAATAGGATGTAGTGGTTGTAAAAAAGATTAGACCTTTTTATAACTAGCCAATGCCATGGTCACTAAATTTTCATGCTTGTCTTTTGTATTGTTTGATGTGAAAGTTATTATGCAATTGATTCCCCTAGAGACATTCAAAACTTGATAGTTTCATCAACCCCACATTGCCATACCCTTCCTAGGATTTGGACAATTATACTTAATGTATTTTGGTCGTTTTTGCTTGGTATGTTTTGATACTAAAAATTGTTTGTTTTTTTGTAAACCATGTCAAAACTAATTTGTATATACATCACTCTTTTTTCTAAAGAGGTGTTATGTTGTCCATTTTACACCACATTTGTGCCTTTAGATTTTTTCTAAATTTATTTGTGTATGTGCCTTTGTTTTACATCTAGATTTTGACACTATTTGGCCAAAAGTCTTAGCATATGCCTATTTGTTTGATCCTAGCTTTTGACTCTGCATTTGGACAAAATACCTAGTAACTCAACTTTTCCCTTTCCTAGTTTAGACCTTGTTTGGAACACTTTGACCTAGACCTATGACATGCCATTTTTTATTCAGATGCTTGACCTTTTGTGCGTATGACATTTGACATTAACCATTTGATGTTAGAATATTTTATACCAAGTCTTATCACAAATCATTTTGGAGATACAACTCCACTTTTGGACTATATTGGAGATATATGTCCACCCTTTTAACCAATTTACACCAAGATTGAACCATTTTTGCTTTAGACACAGTTTTTTTGAGTTTTTATAACTCTAAGCCTTTTTGTTTCAGATCTTTCATCATTTATATGGATGTCTTGCTAAAATTATGGTAGAGTCACGTATAATCCAACCTATGATATAATGGCTACACAAAATGACTCTTATGGCTTTAGTCAAGACCCCAATGATGATAATATGGTTTGTGAGATATATTTCTATCCACCTCATAATAATCACTCATGGGAAGAAAGTCATGAACCAACTCACAATCCAACTCAAGACCTTTATTAGTATAAAGAGGCTTGTGAGGAGGAATTTGAAGACCCAACTATAGATAATGTTGTTTGGGATATGGATCTATACCCTCTTTGCAATAGTTAGTACATTAAACATAGTCAAGAACTAGCTTATGAGCGAACTCACGACTGGGATGATATGGTTTGTGAGGAAGACTTGGATGTTTGGCTTGTGTAAGCAATCAAGTTCCACAATGTCCTTTTGTTATCTGATTATCAGCTACTCCTAACCCTCTTTTGGATTATACGAGCTATCAAGCTCTACAATATCCAAGGAATACCTTTACCATTCCTAAAGCTAGTCCTTTGGCTTATGCAAGCAACTAGGCTCCACAACACCCTTTCATCCTTCTAGGACCTAGTCCTTTGTCTTGTGTGAGAAATAAAGCTCCATAATGCCCTTTCATCATTCCAAGACCTAGTCCTTTAGCTTGTGTGAGAAATCAATTTCAACACCACCCTATCATTTCCATTTTAGGACTTTATCCTTTGGATCATCCAAGCAATCATGTTCCCTAATTCTATACCATTATCCAACCACAAGCCATTCATCATCTATAACTAATCCCATCTAAACCTCAACCCATCCAATCATTTGAAGACCAAGCTATGTTCAAAATTGGTATCTTCCAACTCATTAGAAACTAAGGCTAAAATAACAAACCAATCTAAGATGTTTTTGTTGAATCAACCATTTGTGATAAGTAACCTTTGATGAATCACCTATTGATCATATACTATTTGTCAATGCATCTCACACTGATGAGCCAGTCTTTGTCAAGTCACTTCCTAATGATTATAATTGCCTTTGGCCAAATCATTACCTTGACCATGTGCTTATTTTTCAAGAGCCACCTATTGACAAACTAGAGAAGTCTCACTTTGATAAACTAGTCTTAGTGGAGCCCATCATGCCATTATAGGTTCTTACTTATCCAATACTAAACATTATACAAGACATCATTGTAATAGAGCACCCATAAAATTAAGAATCATAGTTAGAGTCAGGTTCTATTCTTAAACTAACATCAGATTTAACATCAAAATTAGAATCAACATTAGTTTCAACATCAAATTCAGAGTCCCTTAAGTTATAATTAAATTCAAAAGAAGAATATGTTTGTGACTATTACAAAATTGGTTATGAATGCCTTGTAGATAAAATTTGAATAAATTTGTGATCCTTCTATGGTTTTTGAGTATGAGTACTTTAGCTTTGACACAAGTTATCCTAGTATCTTCTATAAGGATTATGCAACCTTTTCCCATTCCATTACCACTCCACAGGCCATTACCATTAACCAAAATATCCATGTAATTGACATTCCATCTCTCATAAGTGTCTATTGGGATCATCAAAATCACACTTTATTTATTGTATCCATGGTGACATAGTATTTGAAGAGAAAGGAGGCAAAGACCACATTCATATAGCAGAAGAACATTCTCCTAGTGAAACCATTTTAGAGGCACTAGGGGACAATAAAATTTAGAACTCAACATCTTCTAGTGAAATTTTTTCAAAAGTGATAGAATAAAATCAAATTCAAAAGGTAATGTTCATTAGTGAAACTTTCTTGAAGGCACTACAAGATAATCACGACAATTTCATTGGTTTACACCTCATTGAGGCACCAATAGCTAAGCATAAAAGTTCTTCACTACTTGATGAAGACAAAATCAAAGATCAAATCAAAATATCTTCCTATCTACAGCCTAATCAGATGATAGCTACTCTAAAGATCAAATAATAGAAATTTTTGGTTGTCCTATCAAGATAACATGTCTTCAGCCCCACCACAACCAAAATTATGTTGAATCTGGCATCAACAACATTATGTATGATTAAACATCCTGATCTTTAATTATTTCCCTACCATTCCACAATCCATTATCATCTACCATTAAATTTCACAATCAAACCTACCATGCATTATTTGTCCTTATTTACCATTTATGGTTACACTTTCCTTCGTAGACGCTATAAAGATACCATGTCTTAACACTTGAAAGAATCAAAATCAATGACCAATGAAGATCACAAAAATATTCTTGGAATCAAATTATACATCCAATTCTTGATAGAGAAGCTATTTAGATGAGATGTGGGATACAAATTAACATGATTAAGTATCTTGTTTGTATTATTTATTGATTAGAATGTATATCTCCCCATCAACAAGAACAACAAAATCAAAAACCACACCCAAGCCAAAAATATGTACCATACCATTTCATATTTCCATGTCATTTCCATTGTTACATATCCATTTGTCATTATTGTATATTCCTTCCATTCACCCCATTACTTGGGGGAAACCCTCTTACCATTTTATACCATCTCACCATTGCATTCCTATATAGACCAAAGCCTATTTTTAGTCATCCTACCCAATCCTATTCTAATATTGATACATTTGGTTCTTCCCATACTTTTTGTGAGAAGATTCTAAGTCGGTTTCAATAATCAATAAATATTATGTTTACAATGATAGTCTATGAAAGTAGTGTGATAGTTGATATAGAAATATATCTTTCATTTTCCATCCTATAACAAGCTTGTTTATGTGAGACTGATTTTAACTACCTATGGGCAAATTAGTGTCTCACCAGTCTTGCTACTGATTATAACCACATATGGACAAATTAGTATCATTTACCTATGCCATTATATCCTAGTTATAACCACCTATGTTAAAACTAGGGGAAACACTTGTTTATCATGCATTGCTACATCACCTTGCCATTACTATTTTCATTTGATTGGACATTTAATATATTTGAGAACTTGTTGGGACCTAGTTAGTTTTCCCTACCTTTTGTGTGGATTAAATTACTATGACTTGAGGTCATTTCAAGACTATGTGGGTCATGCTAAATTCATGTTGAGGTCACCTCAGTCCCCCTTTTCATATGTTCTCTCTATTTTATGATCAACCTAAGCCAAATGCTCTCACCATTTTATGAGTAGGTATCTTGTCATTCTCTAACAAGTTAAGATACCTAAAAATGCCAAAAATATTCATAATATTTCAAAATCTAAAAATATTTATCCTTTTTAATCCTAGTCAATTATCCTTGATCCACCTTACTGGGGCATGGTCATTATTAGGATGCTTTCTTTTGCTTTTGTTTTCAGGTTTTCTATTTGTTTGTTTATTTTAGGTTATTTGTTTGTTTATTCTCTTGCATGTTTGTTTTCTTTCAACACTATTACCTCAACTCTATCTATATCCATTAATGGGAGATTCCTTGAGCACATTATTCTTGATTTTATCCCTATTCATATGTCAACATTGTCATCATGGTTTTTATCATTGGTGCATTATTTTTAAGTGTTTATTGGATTAGGAGTTAGTCCTTATGCTTATATTGGGATAGTATTCATGGTATTCTATCATGAAGCCTACCATCACATGCTACAACAAAAATTAACTTCAAAAATTTATATAATTAGAGGAGCCATATACATTTCTCCTTGGAACCTTGGCGAATCCTTCCATCCCACCCTTGATCAAATTAATCCATTGGCCATTCTAGTTGTGTCATTACTAAATTAGGATGAGAATTTCCTCATTGACAGGTATAACTAAATATTTTCTACTAATAAATTTTATTCTTCTATTCATCTCTTTCATCATTTTATGCTCACTCATATTTAATATGTATTCTAGGTTATATCCTTGAGTTATGCTTGCTAATTAGTCCTAACTAGGGAATAATCATTTTTATCAAATCTAGGTCCTCTTAATGATTATAACTACCTATGGGAAAATCATAATTTTGAATTTTATTCCTTATTATAACCACCATTGGGAAAATAAACATCATTTTTACATCAATGCATGCAAGCATTTTCTCATTTATATTAATGTCAACCATGGGTTAATTCCACCTTTCTTCCTATTTCTTTTTGAGGGACCATCCATCAACATATGTGACATCCACTCCCTCAAGGGGGCATCATCATAGGCTTTCCAAAATCATTTGGATATTTGTTCTTTAATAATCATCTTCTTGTTGGCATATAGGCCATCTCTCATTATTTAAGAACACATTCATTTTCCTATGGTTTGTAACATTTTCCCAAATAGGGGTAAACTGTAGACACCTAAATGTGGCCACCAATGACCTCCAATCAGGGTTTTGACCAATTTCTACTAAAATGCAAAATTTGGCTTAAAAACACTAAATTATGATAAAATATTTGAACCTAACATATTAAAGTGTTAATTTTGGCAAAATTATCCCAAAATGAGGCAATGTAATTTATGGGATAGCTAACTTTGATCAGATCATTTGGAGTCAAAATGCCAGTTTCACACCTAGGTGTTTTGGATTGCTCTTTCCTATCAAATATTCTATACAAGATATGTGCCTTTGTTATTTACTATTAGTAACATCCTAAATGAGATAATGTATCCAATGCATCTGACATTGACTTCCAATTCTAATCTAGTCAAATTTTAGACCAATAACAAGGCATTCTAGTCAATTTGAGTAATTTGTGCATAAAGTGCTTAAACATGATTAAGAGATAATTTACCCAAATCATGGTATAATTAATAATTCCATGGAAACTTGTTGAATGATTTGTTTTTGAAATGAATATTGAATATTTGCATCATCAGGTAATCTCATTGCTTGGGAAGATATCCCTAGGGTATAAATGCCACAAATATGAGGATTCATGCCTCCCATGCCTCATCAAAGCCATCCATGCCTATTAATGGCTCCTCTATCTCAAATATTGATAATCCTATTTATAAATTTTAATTACATAATTGAATTAATCCTTAACCACACATCTCAATCTCAGGATGGATGGTTCATGTTGATTCTGATCATTTACAAAAATCTATAAATAGGAGGCCTTACCACATCATTTCTAAGATATTTTGGTGAAAAGTTATTATGCTTGAATATTTTAAAAAATTATTTATAATCCAAATTTATAATGAATAAAAGATTCCAAAAGCCATTGAAATTAGCATTACCATTCCAAATTGATTCCAATCTAATCCAAACCAAAACCAAAGGTGCCAAGGATAGAGGTAGCCAAGCTTCCATGGCCAAGGAATCCATGAACACAAGCTGAGCAAGCCACTACAAAAAGTATTTTGGAGCATCCAAGGGAGGTAAAATAAGGTTTCTTTTGCATTTTAGTTGTGTGTTTTATTCATGTTTGTTAATTAAGCTCTCCCTAATGTTTAGGCCTAGAGATGTTATGTTATTTAGTGTGTTTCTTTCATTTTGTTTTCATTTTGAAACTAACACAATACTAACCATCCTCTCTTGAATCAAATTCCTAGTTCACAGATGGTAAGCAAAATCTTGATGGACATTTGGCCGCTTTATTCATACCATGTGGACTAATCGGTGTAGAGCATGAAGATGTCTCTATTAGACTATTTCATGAGACCCTACATGACTTAGCAACAAAATGGTTTTACCATATTACTCCAGACACCATGGCCAATTGGGAAACTATGAGTGAGAAATTAGAAAAAAGATTCAAAGATATTAAGGATGCTCACATATTACTTACATAATTGACACAAATCAAAGAGGGAACTACAAGAACACATGTGCGATTTCATTGCTAGATTTAATAGATTATTTTACAAGATCACATAAGCTGCATTCCCTACAATAGATAATACAAAATGTTTCTTCATCAAAGCTCAATTTACAAAATTCAGCTACCGAATTCAAATGGCATGTCTAGCTAACCTCATTTGTACTCAAAATATTTCAACAAAGGTTGAGGATGATTTAATAATGGATAGAAAGATTAAGAAGATTGTATTTAGAGGAGAATCATCCATTTTTTTTATACCTCAGAATGCAGATCCTTTATTATAAAAACTTTCCAATGATTTGTTTCATGTTAAGAGGTAAATTACTCAAGGAACTCATATAGATCCAACTAAGAATGCTCCTACACACAACTTCAATAATTAGAATAGAAACTCGATTACTAGTCCTTAATAAAGACTAGAAATTGAAGATATCCTCAGAAACCATATTGAGAGGAATGAAGAGGACTCAATAGCTGGTAGTGCTGATCAACTTCTTATTGAGGAAGATGATTTTTTAGATCCTGCTATCAACTCCAACTATAACTTAGAATATGAATCTAAAACTAACTATGAAGAAGCACTCCATGAAGATCATAGTCAATATTTTCTAGTCTTTACATGGTCTCAAAATCAAGAAGTTGTTGATAATTCATCAAAAGAACAAAAGAAAGGGAATGATCAATGTAGTAATGAAGTATTATTAATAGAGTTAGTTCTATATCTTATTTTTTTCCTAAAGAGAAGTATGTTCTATCCACTTCCCAAGCTTTGAACTCAAGCACACATGTAACTGAAGTTAGTTTCTTTTCTCATGTACCCATTCCTTATTTTGACATCATTAAGCACATAAATAAAAATAAAATATAGATATCAAAAGCTGAATACTTAAGGTCCTACCCAAATCAACTAAATATATTAGTGAAGTATATTCAGAGTAAGGGGTTAAACAATGTGTCAAATGATTCAAATGGATTTTTACCCATTCCTAGGTCAACCCCTTCTTAGAATAACTCTGTAGATGCTTCATCCTCATCTAATCTTATATTAGATGTGATGGAACCATTTTATGTATCTTTGTTGATTAATGGATATAAGTTAAGTAATTGTATCCTAGATTTGGGAGCCTCTGACAATGTTATGCTAGAAAAGGTAGTTTATGCCCTAGGTATTTATTTGACCAAGTCCATTGGAAAATATTACTCAATGAAAATACAAGTTCCCTTGATTTGGTAGATCAAAGATGATCAAGTTTTATTAGTATCCTTCCAAAATAAAAGGTTTAAAATGATTATCTTGGTAGCAGATATCATAGTCTCATATGAAATGTTGCTTAGTATAAATTTTTGTAAATAATTGGGAGGAGAAGCAAAAATGGATTGGTCATGTGCACATATTACTATTTAAGAAGTTAATTAGAAGTTGTAACTAGAGAAGAAATCAAAATACACACTTTTCAAATCTAAAGATCCAAGATCGCAAATTCACTTTGAGGAATTAGGTAATGGAATTTAATTTCTTGAAACAAGTAGATAGATTGAAGAAGAAAAATAAAAAGATGAAGATGAGTTATGGATTATGAAATTTGATGGTAGTTGTGGTTTTCTTGGTTTAGTCATAAGATTAGTGGTGATTTCTCCAACCAGAGAAGTTTTTACCTATTCATTTAAGATCATGTTTGAAAACACTAATAATATAGTTGAATATTAATCTCTCATGTTAGGGCTTGAGCGAGCAAAGGAGCAGGGAATAAAATTCATTAGAGTATAGGGAGATGTTAAGCGTATAGTCAATAAAATTAGAGGATAATATTAGGTGAAGAAAGACAAGCTAAAAAACTACCATGATAGAATTCTAAGTGCTACAATGGATTTTTATTCTTTCTCAATCAACTCAGTATCTCATGATCAGAATTCCAAAGCTAATTCACTTACTATAACAACATCTTTGCTTAGGCTTGATAAAAAACCAACAATATTCAAGGTAGGTGACTAAAAAGTGGAAATGGTTTATCACCTAATGGTCCTCAATAATGTTGAACACTAGCAATTTTTCAATGATAACAAAAAAATAACAACTTTTTTAGAACAATAAGACAATTTTGAAGGATTACATTTTGAAGGAAGCAGTTCACATTCTTGTGAAACAATAATAGGTACTATTGAATATGAACTTTCTAGTGATCAAGTTATAATTCGTCTTAAGGGGAATAAGATTCCTAAAGGTTAATTGTATTTATAAGAGAGTTTTGACAACCATGACATGTTCCTAAAAAATAAGAAAGAATATGGAGAGACCTCTTCTATAAAAATAAATTAGGTTAACTTAAGCAGTGATGAAGAACCCAAAATGGTTAACATTAGTAAGAGTTGCTCAAAATAGGAGAAAGAATATTTTACTAAACTTCTTACAAAATATATTGATGTATTATCCTAGTCTTATAAAGATCTCATGTTCTTATAGCCAGAAGAAGTACAACACTATATTCTAATTTAACCAAGAATAAATCCATTCAAGCAAAATTTAAGACATCATAATCCTACAATCTTAGGTATGATTCATATCAAGATCTAGAAGCTCCTAGATGTAAAGATTATTTATCCAATCCATCATTCAGAATGGTTAGAAAACATCATCCTAGTAAGAAAGAAAAATGGGGAGATACATCTATGTGTTGATTTTTGCAACCTAAATCAGGATTCTTTAAAAGACAACTATCCATTGCCTATCATGGATTATATTTTGTAGGTGGTTATGGGAACAAAAATGCTATACATGATAGATGGATTATTAGGATATAACCAAATAAAAGTAGCTAAAGAGGATCAGTATAAGACTACTTTCACAACACCATGGGGGACTTTTGTTTATCAAAAGATGCCTTTTGGGCTAATCAATACTAGTGTAACTTTTCAATGAGCTATGGATTTAGAATTCACTCATTTAATTAATAAGAGTATTATGGTATACCTAGATGATTTGATGGTGTTTTCAAAATAAAGAGGTAATTAATTAGCTGACCTTGAAAGTCTTGATCTAATTTAGAAGACATGGGATTTTTTTAAATCCAAAAAAAATCATATTTGCCATAACCAAGGATAAACTCCTTGGTTATTTAGTATCAAGTGAAGGGACTAGAATTGATCTAGAATGAGTAAAGAAGATTTAGGGTTTGCTTATGCCTATGTCTAAGAAAGGTGTACATTCTTTCTTAGGCAAATTGAATTTTCTAAAAAGGTTTGTTCTTAATTTTATCAAGTTAACAAGCCATATATTAGATATGATGAAGACAAAGAAATTTTTTAAATGGAATGCTAAAGGAAAATTGGCATTTGAGAGAATTAAAGTAGAAATAGTCAAAGCTCATGTGACGGTTTTTCCAAATTTTGGTAAGGAATTTATTCTTTACTGTTACTCCTTAGAGCATAATATGTCAGCCATACTCATGTAGGAAAATGATGGAGTTGAATCTCCCATAGCTTTCATAAGTTAGCCCCCACAAAATTTAGAATTTAAGTACTCCCAGATGGAAAATCATGCTTCTGTGGTAGTTAAATCATGTAAGGTTTTTAGGTATTATATCCTTTCATCACATGTTAATGTATACATCCCAAACATTACTGTTAAGGCAATTCTAACTCAACAAGAATTGGGGTTACTTAGATTACTTTGGTAGCCAAGGTACAAGAGCTTGATCTTGATATTAAATCAACAAAGATAGTAAGAGGTAGAGGGATATGTCAATTGATGACACAAAATAGACTTGATTCTAGAGAAAACATACCATTTTCAAATCAATATGAAGTAGAAGAGGAATTACCCATGGTACTTTTTGTTAATATAATTAATGAATGGTACAACAAGATTTCTTACTATTTGACTTATGGAGATATGACATATAATATGACATGAAAATAAAAGTTAACTATTAGGTTGAAATTCAAGGATTATGTCCTTTGGTATAATGATCTATACAAAAAGGCATTGATGGTGTTTTTATCCATTTTGTAGATAAAGAACAACAAATTGAATTGTTGAAGGAATTTCATGACAAATCATGTAAAGGACACTTTTTAGCCAGAGTCATGGCACATAAGATCTAATGGGAAAGGTATTTTTGGCCTGCTTTTTTTCAAGATGCATTTGAATGGGTTTTTAAATGTCAATCATGTCAGCATTTTGTAGGAAGAGTCAAGCTATCCACTTTTCCACTTAAACCAGTAATTATTAATGATCATTTCTAGTAATGGGGAATGGATTTTATTGGTATGTTGAATCCTCCATCTAGTGTTAGACATCAGTATATTCTAATATCTACTAATTATTTTAACAAATGGGTTGAGATTATCCCATTTAAGTAGGCTACATCAGAAGTAGTATGTGATTTTATAAAATAAAATATTGTTTTAGGTTTGGTGTACCACATAAGATTGTGATAAATAATGCATACAATTTCTCTTCTATAGAACTCACTAAATTTTGTTACTCTTATGGCATAAACCTAGTTCATGTTTAAAATCATTATCCTTAGGGTAATGGATAAGCTGAGTCAAGCAATAAGAATTTGATGAATATCATCCAAAAATTGGTGGACAATAATTAAAGGACCTGGCACAAGAAGTTGTTTGATGCATTACGGGCTAACATAATTAATCCAAAGAAGGTAATAGGTATGACTCCATTTCAATTTATATATGGAATAATTGTTGAAATACCAATAACCCTTGAGTTTCCTACTTTACAATTGGTAAAAGCTATTAAAGATACCACTTATCAAGATTTGCTTGATAAGACAATCATGTTTCTTAATGAACTATAAGAAGCCCATGTTCAAGTTGCTAATATGCTAATAGATCATCAAGAAAAATTTAAGAATATATTTTATAAAGGATCTAGAGATAGGCAATTTGAAGTGGGAGATCTAGTTCTTCTATGGGATAAGCAAAATGAATAGAAAGGAAAGCATGAAAAAATTGATTCTTTATGGAAAGGACCCTTTACTATAAAAAGCATTACTAGGAAATATAGTTTCTTCCTAGCTCATCAAGATGGGATTTCACTACCTATGCCTTTAAATTGACAACGATTGAAGCTCTACAAAAATTGAGCGGCAGGGTAAATCATACTTGTACATAAATAAAACTTTTGTCTTTTATTTTGTTTAGTCTTTTTTTGTAGTTTGTCTAATAGTTTATATGACTAAGATTATGTAATGACTCCATACCCAATGAATAGAAATTAAAACTAGAGATACTAAGATCTCACCCTTGATTTTTTTTACAATAAAAATAAGGGTGTCCTTAGTCAGAGTGAGCTAGTGGCCTCAAATTTTAACACTTATAGATTTTGGGGACAGTCCCTTTTAAAAAAATTGCATCTTAACTATGTGTGTCTTAGTTATATTGATTGAAGCTAATATTCTAAATAAAGGACTTGGGTCCTACTAATGTTTGTTTCTCTTTTGTTGTTTACTTTTCTCAATTGCTTCAAATTACTCCTGAGGACTGAAAGCACCTTCTTAAAAACACCACCCATATCTTTCATTCATCCATTTTCATCATTAAAAACCTTGAAGGTAACTCAACTCATTTTATAATGCAAATCAAGTTCTTTGAGTTACTTTACTTCATTAAAAATAAGCAAAGTTATCCTAAAAACCTAACTCACACTTGTTAGACCTAACTAGGTTTATCGAGGAACTTTATATATATATATATATATATATATATATATATATATATATATAAATATAATGAGTTAAGTAGTTCTTGAAACATGACTAACACTCCATAGATCCTATCACATTTTCAAGGCTACTAAACTTTTAAAATTTATAAGTAAAAGCATTTTAGGTTTACAAACATGACTTATTAATACTCCAGGACTCGATCAATATTGTGAACATGCTTTACTTATGAGGCTTGAAATAAGAAAAGTAATTTGAAAAACTTGATTAATAAAGAAAATTGACATGGAATTAACACACTTACAATAAATGCATTATAAAATATATAAATTTGTTGAATTTGCACCTCATTTCCACCTCACTCCCAAGTCATTCAATCAAGTAACTGCCTTTGTAAACCTTAAGCCATGTTTTTTAATCTCTGGAGTGATTTGGACCAATTTAGAACATTTTTATCTTTGACCCATTTGTAGTTGATGTAGGTAAATCATTTCTATGTCATTTTATCCTTTTTATTTTCCTCTTTTAATATTTTTTATTCCCTCTATTGTTCTCTTTGTACTGTTATGTTTTTCCATTGTTATGGTTTTTGTGATCATCTTATTTCTAATTCCATTGTTAGGGTTATCATTCTAAGCTTAAATTTGTATTTGAAAATCTCGTTATGATCTTTCCATGTTAAAAACTTTAAAATCAAAATTTTAAGGATGCTTTAATTTCTTAGACTAAACTAGGTTTATTACTCACCTTAGTTTATTTTGGGTTTATATTCACTCATAACTTGTCTTAAGAAACTTGAGTCTTAAAGTCTGACCCAATCAAGTTTTCCATTAGTTATAACCAAATTTTAAAGTTATAAGTAATTAGTACAAAGAACCCCAGAGTACATTATAAGATTGCTTAATCAGGTTTATTCCACCCAAAGTCTTGTGGAATTGTAAACCTAAAACCTTGTGACATTGTAAACCTAAATTTTTTTGCTATCAAAAACTTGAATTCTTGTGAAATTGTAAACCTAAAGTATTTTGACTTTGTAAATCTAAAATTATCTATTGTTAAAAACCCAGAATCGATTACCTTCTAAGATCAACCAAAATATGTTTCAAATTTTAGCTTAAAAGTAAGTTACATGAGTTTTAGAGATATCAACTCTTTAAGTTTTTGGAACTTGTTGATAATTAGAAGGAATTAATGTTAACCTTGTCTTAGATTTATTAATTAATTGAAGTGTTCAGTAAGTGTCTTAAGGCACCTATCAATCTTTCTTCTAAATTTATAAGATTAAATGTCTAGGTTAGAAGCATCAAGAAAGTTAGAGGGGAAATTAGTTGAAGTGGAAGTAAAAATTAAGATCATGAAGAGGTCCTACAGTTGGTACTTAAATACATAATAGAACTGATCAAGAAAGGTAAATGAAAATCAAAGGAAAAATGTCAAGATCCAATAATCCATAATGAAATATGAATATAATGGATATCTTATTGAGTTATCCATTTCATTAAAGCTGACTAAAATAAGTGACATAGACATGGGACATATATCTGTTATTGAGTTATTGGAAAGATATAATGCTATTTCAAAGACTCCACTTCTACATACCATGACCAATAGTGACATTCTTCAAGCAATAACTTTCCCTAGCTTAGATCAGCTTCCTGAGTTTATGATTGCATGTGCAAAATATTATGATTCCCTAAATAGGGTAGTGAAGGATACTACTGGGAATGTAATTATAAGGCTTGATGTCCAATATCTCAACTATTAGTTAAGAATCCCAACCTCACCAAAGGTAATTGATATTTTAATAGAGATAGTTGAGAAGTAGTGGGAAACCAAGACAATAAAATATATCAAGATCATGAATACATATTACTTGAATAAGGTCAAGTAACCCTCAAGGTTTCCTAAATAACTTGGTAGGTCTATTTCTATTCAATAAGTAGATGATATCATTAAATTGTTGTGTAGAATTAATGGGTAAAATAATGTGAAATGGTTTTCACCATAGATTTATGCCTACATCAAGACTATTGATGAAACCCAGAGTTATTCTAGATTAATTGGGTAAGAATTATTAGTAATAACATTGATCAACAATTGAAGAATGTGTTACAGACTTTGGATTTCAAGATGACATCATATTTGGTGTATACAATAGCTTCCATTGAGGATTTTCAAGGTCAAATACTAACGGTACTTTGTTAATAGTACCAATCTATGAATTGTATCCTTAGCTGGTCCTTGAAAAGTATTACAAGGATTACATCATAGTAAATGATAGTTTCTTTTATGATCTTATTTTCAAATTGGACAAACCTTTGAAGCACAAAATGGTGTCTGATGAAGCATGGGATGTGGTGTCATTATATTGGTGTATTTTTATTTAATTTATTCACTTTACTTATCTTAGAATAGGAGGATTCTTAGGAGCACCACTAAAATTACCAAGGTACCCAAGTGATAAATGGATCTTGATAGAGATTAGTAAGTAATTAGTTTAATTACATGATTTTTAGTCCAATCCTCATAAGGTAACTATCAATTTTCATATTTTCATTTGTCACTATTAATGACTTACCATCTACAAAGCTAAAAATGTGTATAAAGAAACATATCATCATTATAATCAAGTTCATTTTGATACCGGAGCAAATTTTGACTGTAGGGGTGTTGATCAAAATACTATTTCTCTTGAGTATATGCATATCCCAACACTTGATGATTTATGGATGGACTGAAAAGATGAGTTTGGGATAAGAAGAAGGGATAATATTAGGTTTATTGTAGAACAAATTTTAGCTTTTGATTTATCTACTATTCAAAAAAATTTGAAGGATGATGGCATGGTTGTTAGTGATGCTTTCTAGGTAGAAAGAGGGGATAATTCCCCACTTCCAACAATTACTCTAGGTGATGATAATGATGAGATAATTACATATATAACTTTGAATGTTTGTAAATGACTTCTAATTGGATTTTAAACAAATATTATTGTATGAAGGAACCCTTAATTGAAATTGTATATGTGGGATAGAAGATAAAAGAAATAAGTCAAGGAGGAAGCAACCATGGTCCCATAAAGAAATTAAACATTAGGAATAATGTTGATGACACAATTACAGTAGTGAAAGATAAATAACATGTTCAATCCAATATTATCACTTCACCATGGATCTCTCTTACCCTTGCTCCTCCATATATTCTAATTTCTACCCTTGTTACTTCTTTTGTTCAAGTTCCTTCAATCCCTGCTTCATTTCCTAAGGTATACATCACCAAGTCTTCTATAAAGGCTACTAAAAAAGAGGTGAGTCCTCCTCCTCTTCCTTTTGATTCATAGGCTACAATTACAACACCTCCCTTAAAACAGCCATCTCATGCTAAAAAAGAACTTGAAAAGGAAGATACTACAAAAATTATAGATAAAAGGATAGATAAAGTGGAAAAAGAAAGGGATACAAAATAAAGAGGAAAATAAGTTGGAAAAGATAAGGAATATGAAGTATAAATAGAAAAATAACCTTCTACACAAAATTATCCTTCACATGAGTTAGTAATTAGAAGTGAATAACATGAGATGATTACACATTTAGTTACTACAACCAATGTAAATTTTTCATCTTAGTTAGATTTACAAACAGCCTCAAGGTCCAAGGAAGTGATCAATCTTGAAGAAATGGATTTCTAATTGTTAAATACTCTAGATAAAATACGAAAGAAGACCAAACAAGAAAATTTTACTTCAAAATTTATAATTGAGTCCTTGAGGTAGAAATTTGTTTAGATAATAGTTCCTCTACATGGAGTCAATAAAGGAGAATTTACTAGTGAAAACCTATCAATCAAAAGAGTATCCCTCAGAGAGGTTAAAATAGAAGGACTTAAACAATATAATCAAACTTTGATTGTTACTCTCTTTAAAAATCTAGATGAAGAGAAGGTTGATAAATCTAAATTGAAGGAGTAGAATGGTCAGTTATGTCAAATAATTGCCAAAGTGGTGAAATCTACTCCTCAGCAAGTTTTACTTTTAAATATTTTGATTTCTTAGCAAGTGATTACTGAGGTGGAAGAGATTGGAGATAAGGCTAAGGAAATTAATAAATTGATTGAAAAGATGAGGCAAAAAGCTATGAAATTCTTTCTAATTAGTAAAGATGCTCAAAATGATCTTCTAACAAGATAGTATAGAGGAGAACCATGAGAATTGAAATGGAGAATGAAAATGAGCTTTCTAAAATACATCAAGAAAGTCTTTAGTAGTTTATAAAGATCATTTTCATTCTCCATTTTAATGAAGGGAAATTATTAACTGGATGACTCCATCTAGTTTTGTAATTGCTTGTCTCTCTTCATTATCTTTATCATATCTGCTCAACCACAAGAAAGCTTCATCATTATCTTTAAGTGTTAAACATAAATTTACATGCTTTTAATGAGGCATTAGTCTATTTTTAATATCTAGTTAAGATTAAAAACTCCCATTTTAAACTAAAAGTTTTCTACTTATAATTCACTTGCATGTTATCTAAAATTTTATTTCACTCCCAATTCACTTTGTCTCAAAATCATTTCATGATAAGTTGCTAAACAATTTTACTCTAGTCCATAAAAAAAGTTATTAAAAGTCGTGTTTTTTAGAATATTTTCATAATTTTCAAACTATCCAATCAACCTTTCACTAGAGCAAGAAGAGCACAAGGGCAAAAAGACTAATTATTTGAGATACAAGAGCTATTTAATTTTACCTTTCCTATTCAAGCTAGAACTAGAAGATCTAGTCTCTCACATGTTAGTGGATCAACTCCTACTATGCATCAATTTCAACATAATTCATCTCAAAATTTTCAATCAACTAGTTCTCAAATTTTAGTTTCTAAAAGCATGGCACTACCACATCTCATTCCATGGGGACCAGCTATTGGTCCACTGAGTTTGACACCTCCTTTGTTTGACCTTCCAAATTCTCAAGGAATAATTTTACTATGTTTACTGGTGATGGTAAGTAAAATATTGATGAACATTTGGCTACTTTCTTCATAGCATGTGGATTAATCACTGTCAAGCATGAAGATGTCTCTATCAGACTATTTGTTGAGACCCTACATGACTTAGTAGCAGAATGGTTTTACCATCTTTTTCTAGGCAACATAACCAATTAGGAAACTATGCATGAGTAGTTCAAAAAAAGATTCAAAGTTGCTAAGGATGCTCACATTTTAAATACACAACTGACACAACTCAAAGAGGGAACTGCAAGAACACATACATGATTTCATTTCTAGGTTTAATAGATTGTTTTATAATATCCCACATGATGCATTGCCTATATTAGATAATAAAAAAAATTCTTCATCAACACTCAATTTCCAAAAGTCAGCTACCAACTTTGGAGGGCATGTCCAGCTGACCTCATTACTACTCAAAATATTGCAACAGAGGTTGAGGATGATTTAATAATGGATGGAAATATTAAGAATACTATATATAGAGGAGAATCATCCATTTATATTATACCTTAAACTATATATCCTTTATTACAACAACTTGCCAATGATTTTCTTCAAGTTAAGAGGAAAATTTCTCAAGGAACTCATACAACTCCAACTAGGAATGCTTTTGCATGCAACTTCAATAATCAAAATAGAAATAAAAATTGTGGTCCTTAGCAAACATTGAAAATTTAAGATATCCCTAGACACCATATTAATATGAATGAAGAGGACTAGATAAATGATATTACTAATCAACTTCTTGCTGAGGAAGATGATTTTATAGATCTTGTTGGTGACTCCAAATATTACCTAGAATATGAATAATAAACTATGAAGAAGAACTCCATGAAGATCATAGTCAACATTTTGCAATCTTTACAAGGTCTCAAACTTAACAAGTTGTTGATAAGTCATCAAAAGAACAAGAGAAAGGGAGGGATCAACGTACTGGTAAAGTAAGTATTCTTAAGATAGGTAGTTCTATACCTTCTTCTTTTATTCCTAAAGAGAAGTATGTTCCCTCCACTTCCTAGGCTTTGAAGTCAAGTGCCCATTTAACTAAAGTCAATTAATTTTCTCCTATACCCATTCCTTATTTTGACATCCTTGAGCACATAAAAAAAACTAAAATCCAGATGTCAAAAGTTAAATACTTAAGGTCCTACCCAAATCAACTAAATAGATTAGTGAAGTATGTTCAAAGTAAAGGGTCAAACAATGTGTTAAATGCTTCAAAGGATATTTTACCCTTTCCTAGGTCAACCCCTCCTTAGAATAAATTTATATATGTTTCATCCTCCTCTACTCTCATATCAAATAAGATAGAACCATTTTATGTATCTTTGTTGATTAATGGATATAAGTAATTGTATCCTAGATTCAAGAGCCTCTAAAAATGTTATGCCAAAAAAGGTAGCTAATGCCCTAGGTATTCCTCTTAAAAATTCCATAGGAAAATATTACTCAATGGAAAAATAAGTTTCCTTGATTAGATAGATCAAAGATGCTCAAGCTCTCCTAATAGGCTTCTTGGATGAAAGGCTTAAAATGAGGATCTTGTTAGCAGATATCTTAGTCTCATACAGAATGTTGCTTAGTAGAATTTTTTTTAAATAATTGGGAGGAGAAGTAAAAATGGATTGGTCATGTACACATAATCCTATTTAAGTAGTAAATTATACATTAGAACTAGAGAAGAAATCAAAATACATAGTTTCCAATTCTAAAGATCCAAGATCATAAATTCTCTTTAAAGAATCAGGTTATGGAATTTACTTTCTTGAAACAAGTAGAGACATTGAAGAAGAAAAAGAAAAGGATGAAGATGAGTTATGGATTATGGAATTTGATGGTAGTTGTAGTTTTCTTGGTTAAAGCATAGGAGTAGTGTTGATTTGTCCAACTAGAGAAGTTTTTCCCTATTCATTTAACCTCATGTTTGAAAACACTAATTATAAAAATGAATATGAATCTCTCTTATTAGGGATTGCGTGAGGAAAAGTGTGGGGAATAAAATTCCTTAGAGTACAAGGAGATGTTGAGATTATAGTCAAGCAAATCAGAGGAAAATATCAAGTGAAGAAAGACAAGATGAAACACTATCCTGATAAAGTTCTAAGTGCTATGATGGATTTTTCTACTTTCTAAATCAATTCAGTATCTCACAATTGGAATTCTATATCTGACTCACTTATTGTAACAACATATCTCCTTAGGCTTGATCAACAACCAACAATCTTCGAGGCAATTGACTACAAAGTGGAAATGGCTTATCACCTAATGGTCCTTGATAATGTTGAACATTGGAAAGTTTTTAATGATGATAAACAAATAACATATTTCTTAGAACAAAAAGACAATTTTGAAGGATTACATTTTGAATGAAGAAATTCACATTCCCATGAAACAATAATAGCTACTATTAAATTTGAACTTTCTAGTGATCAATTTATAATTCAAATTAAATGGATTATGATTCCTAAAGTTTTAGATTCTTTAGAAGTGATTTTTGATGAGTATGACAAGTTCTTGAAAAAGAAGAAAGAATATGGAGAGACCTCTTCTTCAAAAATAGATCAGGTTAACTTAGGTAGTGATGAAGAACCCAAGACGGTTAACATTGGTAAGTGATGCTCACAAGAGGAGAAAGAAGCTTTTAATAAACTTATTACATAATATATTGACATATTTATCTAGGCTTATAAAGATCTCAAGTCCTTTTAGTCAAAAGAAGTACAACACTATATTCTACTTTAAATAGAAATAAGTCCATGCAAGTAAAATTTATGACATCACAATCCTAAAATCCTACCAAGTAATAGCTATATCTCTAGTACTAGTTTATCCAAATTTTGGTAAGAAATTTATTCTTTACTGTTACTCCTTAGAGCATATTATGTTAGCCATACTCATGTAGGAAAATGATGAAGGTGTTGAATCTCCCATAGCTTTCATTAGTTAGCCCCTAAAATTTTTAGAATTGAAGTATTCCAAAATGGAAAATCATGCCTTTGTAGTATTCAAAGCATGTAAGGTTTTCAGGTATTATATCCTTTCATCCCATGTTAAAGTATACATCCTAAACACTACTATCAAGGCAATTATAACTCAACAAGAATTGGGGTTACTTAGAGGTACTTGGGTAGCCAAGGTGCAAGAGTTTGATCTTGATATTAAACCAATAAAGCTAGTAATAGGTAGAGGGATATGTCAGTTGATGATAGAAAACAAACCTGATTTTAGAGAAATCACGCCCTTTACAAATCAATACAAAGTAGAAGAGGAATTACCCATGGTACTTTTTGTTGATCTAATTAATGAATGGTATATCAAGATTTCTTAGTATTTTACTTATGGAGATATGCCATATAATATGACATGGAAATAAAAGTAAACTATCAAGTTGAAATCTAAGAATTATGTCCTTTAGGATAATGGTCTATACAAAAAAGCCATTGATGGTGTTTTTCTCTATTGTGTAGATAAAGAACAACAAATTCAATTGTTGAAGGCATTTCATGCCAAAGCATATGGAGATAGTTTTTCATCTAGAGTCATGGCACATAAGATCTTAAGGTCAAGGTATTTTAGGCCTAATTTGTTTCAATATGCATATGCATGGGTTGTTAAATGTCAATCATGTCAATATTTTATAGGAATAGTTAAGTGACCCACTTTGCCACTAAAACTAGTAATTATTAATGAGTATTTATAAAATTGGGGAATGGATTTCATTGGTATGTTGAAACCTCCATCCAATGCTAAACATCACTATATTCTAATAGCTATTGATTATTTTAACAAATGGGTTGAGGCTATCTTAGTCAAGTAGACTACATCAGAATTATTATGTGATTTATAAAAGAAAATATTGTTGTTAGGTTTAGTGTACCACATAAAATTGTGATAGATAATGCATCTAATTTATCCTCTATGGAACTCACTAATTTTTTTTCTCTATGGCATAAACCTAGTTCATGTTTCAAATCATTATCCCTAGGGTAATAGACAAGCTAAGTCAAGCAATAAGAATTTGATGAATATCATCTAAAAATTGGTAGATAATAATCAAAGGACCTTTCATAATAAGTTGTTTGATGAATTATGGATTGATAAAATCACTCCAAAGAAGATAATAGGTATATCTTCATTTCAATTTCTATATGGAACAAATTCTAAAATACCAATAACCCTTGAGTTGCCTACTTTGCAATTGGAAAATATATTGAAGACACCACTTATTATGATTTGCTTGATTAGAGAATCATGTTTCTCAATGAAATGCAAGAAGTATATGTTCAAGTTGCTAATAGGCTAATTGATCATCAAGCAAGAGTTAATAATATATTTGATAAAGGAGCTAGAGATAGGCAATTTGAAGTGGGATATGTAGTTTTTCTGTGGAATAAGCAAAATGAATAGGAAAGCATGGAAAATTTGATTCTTTGTGGAAAGGACCCTTTACTATACAAAGCATTAATAGGAAACATAGTTTCTTCCTAGCTCATCGAGATGGGATTTCACTACCTATGCCTTTAAACAGACAACAATTGAAGCTCTACAAAAATTGAGTAGTAGGGTAACTCCTACCTGTACATAAATAATTTTTTTATTTTTTCTTTTATTTTTTTAGTCTTTATGTTTCATTTTGTCTAGTAGTCTCTGTGACTAAGCTTTTACAGTGACTCCATACCCAATGTATAGAAAGAAAAACTAGAGATACTAAGATCTCACCCTTGTTTCTTTTCTTATGATAGAAATAAGGGTGTCCCCAGTTAGATCCAGCTAGTGTCCCCAATTTTTAACACTTCTAGATTTTAGGGACACTCCATTTTAAAAATTTTGCATCCTAACTATGTGTGTGTGTTAGTTGTATTTCTTAAAGCAAGTCTTCTAAAAAAGGGACTTGGGTCATACTAGGTTTTGTTTCTCTTTTGTTATTTTCTTTTCTCAGTTACTTAAAATTACTCTGAAGGATTGAAGGCACTTTCTTAAAAACACCACCCATATATTTCATTCATCCATTTTCATCATTAAAAACTTGAAGGTAACTCAACTCATTTTCTAATGCAATTTGGGTTCTCTTAGTTACTTTACTTCATGAAAAATAAGTAAAGTTATCCCAAAAACCCAACTCATACTTCCTAGACCTAACCAAGTTTATCATGAAAATTTACTTTTAAAAAATATATAAATTGAGTTAAGCAGTTCTTGAAACCTGTCTAACACTTCATAGATCCTATCAAGTTTTTGGGGCTACTCAACTTTTAAAATTTATAAGTAAAATCATTTTTAGTTTATGAACTCCATGTAAAAATACTCTAAGACCTTATCAAGATTTCAAAAGTGCTTTACATAAGAGGCTTAAAATAATCAAAGTAATTTGAAAAACTTGATTAATAAAGAAAGCTTATATGACATTAACACACTTCTAATAAATGCATTGGAAAACATATAAATCTGGTGAATTGCCACCTCATTTCCTCCTCACTCCCAAGTCATTTGATCATGTAATTTCCTCTGGAAACCTTGAGCATTGTGTTTTTGATCTATAGAGTGATTTGGAGAAATTTGAAGCATTTTTATCTTTGACCCATTTGCAGTTGAGGTAGGTAAATCATTTCTATGTCATTTCTTCCTTTTTATTTTCCTCTTTTAATTTATTTTTTTCCCTCTTTTGTTCTTTTCTTACCATTGTGTTTTTCCATTCTTATGGTATTTATGTTAATATTTTTTTTCTAATTTTATGATTAGGGTTATCCTTTTCAGCTGAAAGTTATAGCTCCAAAGCTTGCTATGCTCTTTCCATGTCAAAAAACAAAAAATCAAAACTTTCAAGGATGCCCTAATTTCTTAGACAAATTTAGGTTTATAAGTCACCTTAATTTGTTTCATGTTTATGTTCATTAGTAACTTGTCTTAAGTAACATGAGTCTCAAAGTCTGACCTAATTGGGTTTTCCACTACATATAACCTAGTTTTTAAGTTATAAGTTATCAATATAAATAACCTTGAAATACATTAGAAGATTGCCTAATTAGGTCTATCCTACTTGAAATCTTGTGACATTGTAAACCCAAAGTCTTGTGACATTATAAACCCAAAGTCTTTTGCTATCAAAAACTTGAAGTCTTGTGACATTGTAAACCTGAAATCTTTTGACTTTATAAATCCAAAGTTATATACTGCCAAAAAGCCAAAATTGATTACCTTGTAAGATCAAACTAAATATGTTAATACTTTTAGCTTAAAAGCAAGTTACTTGAGTTTTTAGAGATATTAATTATTTATTTTTTTGAATTTGCTAAGAATTAGAAGGAATGTAAGTTAACCTTGTCCTAAATTTCTTAATCAGTTGAAGTGTTTAGTAAGTGTGTTGAAGCACTTATCAAGCATTCTTCGAAATTCATAGTAGTAAATGTCTAGGTTAGATGAATTAGGAAGGTGAAAGGGGGAAGTAGCTAAAGTGGAATTATAAAGTAAGATCATTGAAGAGGTTATAGAGTTGGTACTAGAGGAAATCACATAATAGATCAAAAAGGGTAAAGGAAAACCAAAGGAAAAGAAAGTCAAGATCCAAGAACCCATAATGATATATGAATATAAGGGATATCCTATTAAGTCATCCATTTCATCAAATATAACTACAATAAGTGACACAAACATGGGTCTTGTATCTATTATTGAGATATTGGAAAGATTCAAGGCTATTACAAAGACTGCACTTCTACATGATATGACTAATAATAACATTCATCAGGAAATAAATTTCCCTAGATTAGCTTAGCTTTAAAATTCTATGATTGCATGTGAAAAATATTATGATTCCCTATTTAGGGTAGTGAAGGATACTGCTAATAATGTAATTATAAGGCTTGATGTCTAATTATAATGCTATTACTTATGAATCCCAACCTCACCAAAGTTAATTGATATTTCAATAGAGATAGCTAAGAAGTAGTGAGAAACCAAGACAACTAAATTTATCAAAATCATGAATAATTATTACTTGAAGAAGGTTAAGTAACCCTCAAGGTTTACCAAACACCTTGTTAGGTCTAATTTTATTCAAGAAGTATATGATATCATTTAACTGCTATGAAAAATTAATAGGCAAAAGAATGCTAAATGGTTTTCACCATAGATGTACGCCTACATCAAGACTATTGATGAAACTTTAAGTTCTTTTAGGATTGATTGCACAAGAATGATCAGTGATAACATTGATTAATAATTGAAGAACATGTTGTAGACTTTGGATTTCAAGTTGACATCATATTTGGTGTATGCAGTAGCTTCCACTATGGATTTTTCAAGGTTAAAGACTAATGATACTTTGTCAATAGTATCAATCTATGAATCATATCCTCAACTAGTCCTTGAAAATTATTACAAGGATTACATCATAGTAAATGGTAGTTTATTTTATGAGCTTATTTGTAAATTGGACAAACCTTTAAAGCACAAAAGGGTGCCTAATGAAACATGGGATGTAGTGTCATTGTATGGGTGTATTTTTATTCAATTTCTTGACATTACTTATCTCAGAATAGGAGGATTTTTAGGAGCACCATTAAAATTACCAAGGTACCCAAGTGATAAATGGATTTTGATAGAGATGAGTAGGTAATTAGTTGAGTTTCATGATTTGAAGTCTAAGCCTCACAAGGTAGCTATCATTTTTCCTATTATAATTGGTCACTATCTATCATGTCCCCTTTTTTAGTGGACATCATCAGAGTTGATGGTTAGCCTATTATGTGACCCTCATAGGCTGATAGGGTGGATAGAGGGTCTTGATGGAGCTTGGCTTGGCTTCGATTAGTAGAATTTCTACAATTGGCTTTCATTCAGGCTATTTTAGAGATGTTTGTCTAAGCTCTTATTATTTAGGGATATTTGACATGCAGCGGAGCACTATTGTTTTGGTATGGTCATGTGCAAAATCACTACCTAATTCTCTAGCTTCAGTTGGTTTGAGGATTTGACATGTATTGAGGGAGATATTAATATTTGATTGATTTAATCAAATATTAATTATTTGGCCTAATTTTAATTAGGAAACCCTAATTCTTAATTATGAAACCCTAATTAGGGAAAGCACACCTTTTTGGAGGATATAAGGGTTTCTTATTTGAGGGAGGCAATTTATTCATTGATTATGAGATTATGATTATTGATTTTTGCTAAGAATTCTTCTAAGAAGACTGAGCTAAGGGTTCCAATATTCTATTTGCATTGAAGAATGTCCACTCTTCAGTGTGTGTGATTCAGAGGCTATGAAATATCAGCTGATTTATTGCTAGTTTGAGAGGTAACTTCATAGAAAACTTGTCACAAAGCTTTCCAGGTATTTATTTTATTAGGGTTTAATTCAATAATTATTCATAATAAAGATCTTCTGTATTAGGCTATATTTCTTCAGATCTAGAGTACAACATACAGGCTACACTATTTTCCATTAGCTTTTGTATGAGATTTATATAGATATATACAAATCCATACCATTCTGCATCAGGCCAAAAAGCCACTGTGGGAAGCACAGAGACCAACATCGGCAGTCCAGTGACCGACATCGATCGACTCAAAAACTGACATCGACAGGATATCGACCGACATCAATTGACCCAGGTCATCAAAGACCGATGTCAGCAATTTTCATAGTGTTATACCACTGACAGTGGTAGAATAACTGATGACGATGACTGTGTTTTTAACACAATAACTTGAGATGGACCAGATCCAAGGTTTATTTCTAGTTTGTGGAAAATTTAGGTTTTTAAGATAGTATTTTAATATTCTTTTTATATGTATGATAGAGGACTTTTATTTTAATCATCTAGATGAATAATAAGATCATTGATTTTCCAGTTAATAGATTATACTATGGTTTATTTATTTGGAAATTATTTTGCAAAAATCACAATTTGCTCTTATTTCATACAAAAAATCAAAATACATAGAAAAGCAATTCATAGCTTTGTCTTTCTATAGTCCCTATTGGTTGGGGATATTACAGTGGTATCAGAGCTTTTGTCTTTCTATAGTCCCTATTGGTTAGGGATATTACAGTGGTATTAGAGCTAAATCTTGCCATCCCGAGGGTTTGACAATCTTATGTAGCCACAAGAGTTGGGACCACATAGGTATAACACACATAGTAGAGCCTTGCTTGAAGGTATCCAGGTGTTAGAACAACAACTGATTATCATGAGTGATAGGCACAAGGGTATCCCACCCAGGGGCCATAGGCATAATGATGATCAGGACACTAGAGAAGTCTACCATGAAATGACACAGACACTATAGGAACTCACTACTATGGTAAAGAGGATGAACACACCTATTCGATAGAATGGGGAGTAAGGAGATAATAGGAGTGTTACTATTAATTAGAGACCACAGCTGACCCATTCTAGGATAGATGATAGGCCTACACAGCCTATGTTTGTTAAGAATGATTCAAAGGCTGACCCAACAGCACCACCTTTGGATCGAGAGGATCTTAATGATCTACACAGGAAAAAGCTTTGCTTATACTGCAAAGGTCCATATGATGCCAATCAAGATTGTCCTTTAAGGCCTAAGGGTAAGGCAAATCATGTGATGTGGGTGTATTGTGAGGATTTGGAATCAAAAGATTTTGAACAGTAGGATAGTTATAAGGAGTCAGAGGTAGAGGCTTCAAAGCCTAAGTCAGAGGTAGATTTAGAGCTACACATATAGGAGGCAATGAAGGTGGCTCACCAAGATTTTGAGAGACATGTGGTCGAGCTTAGCCATGAGGATTTGGACTCTCAATTGGTTGTAGAGGATGAGGGAGTGGGAGATTATGATGATGAGATAGTTTCAACAGTAGCTTCTTCAGAGTTAGATGAGGATGAGTCTGATGCTTGCATTCAGAGTGTAGAGGTGTACTCAGATGTTAGTACACTAAGTGTTGGTGGTGAGTATGTTCCTATAGTTGCTACTAAGGAACATGTTGTTGGGGCTAATACACATGTTCAGGATTTTGGAGTACCTGGTCTTGATGTGTTTGGGATACCAGTGGAGTTGAGTCTCTAGATTGATTCTTCTCACACAGATGACAGCATGGTATAGTTGGTTGTGCCACCTTTATAGAGGGATCAGTTGTGGTGTGCGGGGGAGTATGTTGATGCTTTTGTGTATAATTTTTACTGCACTAAATCATTCATGGAATATTTTCTAGATAGTGTAGGTGTTTTTTTGGACTCGCATAAAGTGATAGAAGGTGTTCTCATCTGAGGTACTAGTGCTATAATCAGATTGGGTGGGGAGATTATAGTAATCCTTTCTACTATGCTACCTCATAGGGATTTTGAGGTGGGGTTTTTGAGTAGATTACATAGGATCCTATCCAGCCTACAGCCACTTGGAGTCAGAGATTAGAGCCATCTACTAATTTCCAATTTAGTGATGGTGAGCCAATAGCAGAGTTTGGGGGTTCCTACCAACATTATATGGTGGGGTATGCTCATTATTTTTATTTTGACCTAGAGATAGAAGATTTGATTTCACATAGGTGTAGATCGGCTCCAGTTTCTTACCATCCATTATGGGATGGATTGGCACCATCTTTTGTAGATGGAACTGGTAGTAGTAAGTTACACAGACTATAGTATTGACACATCTAGGGCAGTTGTGATTTTAGAGATTGGTTGAGTTGCAATCACCAGTTTGATTATGGATTCCTCTTTGTTCTATTTTAGAGGATATTACATGAGCTTGCATTGATTAATAGTAGCATAGATCATGAATACATATGGGATCCAGGTGGATTGATTGGTTTGTTGTTTAGAGATTGCTTGGGGACAAGCAATTTTAGGAGGGGTGGATTGTCATGTCCCCTTTTTTAGTGGACATCATCAGAGTTGATGGTTAGCCTATTATGTGACCCTTATAGGCTGATAGGGTGGATAGAGGGTCTTGATGGAGCTTGGCTTGGCTTCAATTAGTAGAATTTCTATAGTTGGCTTTCATTCAGGCTATTTTAGAGATGTTTGTCTGAGCTCCTATTATTTAGGGATATTTTACATGTAGTGGAGCACCCTTGTTTTGGTATGGTCATGTGCAGAATCACTCCTTGATTCACTAGCTTCAGTCGGTTTGAGGATCTGACATGTATTAAGGGAGATATTAATATTTGATTGATTTAATCAAATATTAATTATTTGGCCTAATTTTAATTAGGAAACCCTATTTCTTAATTATGAAACCCTAATTAGGGAAAGCACACCTTTTTGGAGGATATAAGGGTTTCTTATTGGAGGGAGGCAATTTATTCATTGATTATGAGATTATGATTATTGATTTTTGCTAAGAATTCTTCTAAGAAGACTAACCCAAGGGTTGTAGTATTCTATTTACATTAAATAACATCCACTCTTTAGTGTGTGTGATTCAGAGGCTATGAAATATTAGTTGATCTATTGCTAGTTTGAGAGGTAACTTCATATAGAAGTTGTCATAGAGCTTTCCAGGTATTTATTTTATTAGGGTTTGATTCAGTAATTGTTTAGAATAAAGATCTTCCATATTAGGCTATATTTATTTAGATCTAGAGTACAGCATATACGCCACACTATTTTCCATTAGCTTTTATATTAGATCCATACATATTTATACAAATCTTTACCATTATCCATCAGGCCAAAAAGCCACCATGGGAAGCACAGAGACCGAGATCGGTAGTCCAATGACTGACATCAGTCGACTCAAAAACCAACATCAGTAGGATATCGACCAACATCGGCTGACCTAGGTCATCAGAGACTGACATCGGTAGTTTTCATAGTGTTATACCATCGACAGCAGTAGAATAACCAATGATGGTGACTATGTTTTTAACATAGCAACCTAAGACTGACCAGATCCAGGGTTTATTTCCAATTTGCTGAAAATTTAGGTTTTTAAGATAGTATTTTAATATTCTTTTTATATTTATGACAAAGGACTTATATTGTAATCATTTGGATGAATAATAAGATCATTGATTTTCTAGTTAAGAGATTATACTGTGGTTCATTTATTTGGAAATTATTTTGCAAAAATCACAATTTGTTCTTATTTCATACAAAAAATCAAAATACACAGAAAAGTAATTCAGAGCTTTGTCTTTCTATAGTCCCTATTGGTTGGGGATATTACAGTGGTATCAGAGCTTTTGTCTTTCTATAGTCCCTATTGGTTGGGGATATTACAATGGTATCAGAGCTTTTATCTTTCTACAGTCCCTATTGGTTGGGGATATTACACTATCAATGCCCTAGCTCTAAAAATATTGGAATGCATAGAAATAAATCTATCATCATTATAATCATGTTGATTTTGAGACCAAAACAAATTTTTATTGTAGGGGTGTTTCTCAAAATACTATTTCTCTTGAGTATATGCATGTCCTAGAACTTGAGGATTTATGAATGGACTATAGAGATGAGTTTGAGAGAATAATAAGGGATAATATCAGGTTGACTATAGAACAAATTCAATATTTTTATCTAGCTTCTATTTGAAAATATTTATATGATGATGGCATGGTTGTTAGTGATGCTTTCTAGGTAGGAGGGGATAATGCCCCACTTCCAAGAATTAGTCTAGGTGATGATCTTGACAAGGAAATTATAGAGATAAATTTTAATGTTTTGGCAATGACTTCTAATTGTATTTTTAAAAAAGTTTATTACATGAAGGAACTCTTAAGTGAAACTATAAGTGTGGGACAAAAGAGAAAAGAAATAAGTCAATGAGGAAGTAACTGTGATCCCATAAAAAAATTAAAGCTTATGAAGAATGTTAATGACACATTTTTAGTAGTGAAAGATAAATAACCTATTCAATACACTATTATCACGTCATCGTGGGACTCTCCTACCCCTAATCTTCCATGTGTTCCAATTACTACCCATGTTACTACTTTTATTTAAGCTCCTTCAATCCCTACTTCATCTCCTAAGGTATACATCACCAAGTCTTCTAAAAAGTCTAATAAAAAATAGGTGAGTACCCCTCCTTTTCCTTCTTATCCATAAGCTACAACACCACTACCTCCCTTAGAAGAGCCATCTCATGCTAAAAAAGGTATTGAAAAGCAGGCTACTAAAAAAATATAGATAGAAGGATAGATAAAGTGGAAAAAATAAGGGATATAGAATCAAGAGAAAAAGAATTTTAAAAAGATAAAGAAGATGAATTAGAAATAAAAAAATAACCTCATGCATAAAAATATCCTTCACATGAGTCACTAATCAGAAGTGAACAGCATGAGATGATTACATATTTAGTTACTATAACTAGTACAAATTTTTCATCTTGGTTAGCTTTAAAAACAACCTCAGGTTGAAAGGAAGTGACCGATCTTGAAGAAATGGATTTGAAATTGTTAAAGAGTCTAGATAAAATAGGAAATAATCCCAAACAAGCAAAGGTTACTTCAAAATTGATAATTGAATCCTCAGGGCAAAAGTTTGTTGAGATAGAAGTTCCTCCATAGAGATTCAATAAAGGAGAGGTTACTAGTGAAAACCTATCAATCACAAGAGTAACCCTTAGAGAGGTGACAATGGAAGGAATTAAAAAATATACTCAGACTTTGATTGATACTCTCTTTAAAAAGTTCGATGAAGAGAAGGCTACTAAAGAAAAATTAAAGGAGTAGAATGGTCAGTTATGTCAAATAACTGCTAAAGTGGTGAAATCTACTCCTCACCAAGTTTTACTTCGGAATACTATGATTATCAACAAGTGATTATTAAGGTGGAAGAGATTGGAGATAAGGCTAAGTAAATTGATAAATTGAATAAAAATATGAGGCAAAAAGCTAATAAATTATTTCTACTCAGTAAAGATGCTGAAAATGATCTTCTAAATAAGATAACAGAGATGAGAACCATGAGAATTAAATTGAAGAATGAAAATGGGATTTTTAAACTCCCATAGTAAAGTCTTGAGCTGATATTGAATTTGGATGAGAAAATTGTGGTTGAGGAATAATTGATCCCTCTGTAAATAAAATAAATTAGGAGGATTATATCCTTTCTTTTCACTTAAGCATCCTTCCAAATATAGCTAAAGAAATAAAGAATATAGGAGAAGATACATGTGATGCCAATGCTGACATGGAAGATTGTTTCCTTGGAATCACAAATGTATGGACAATTGATGTCCTGAGAATAGTTAAATAATTATTGGAGTATTTCAAACATAGGATAGACATAGTCATGACCCCATTCACAAATAAATATATCAAAGATATGATGAAATTTTAAATATAATTGAAGAGGATAGGGCCAAGGATTTAGAAAGCTAAATCTCAATGTAAAAGGCTTGAAAGGGAAATAGTTAGGTTTGAGATAGAGAGATAATCAATTGCAAAACTAGATAGAGTAATCAAATCAATATTTTCCTAGCATATGAATTACAGAGAGAAATGTATAGATCAAGTTCAAGAATTAGGTTAGTCTTGCCTGGAGATTGAAGTGAATTCTTTCTTTTCTTTTACTTTCCTTCTCCAATTTTTATCCAAGTGTCATTACTTGAAGTCTTTTTGTAAAAGTAAATTAATTCATCTGATTTTTCACTAAATGCAAATAATTTGTAATTAATTCAAATAACAAGTGCAAAGAAGGCTACTTGTCATTGATCATTACACACCATGAAGAAGAGGTTTGGGGAATTGTTACTTAATGGTCTCCAGTTTTAGTGCATCACATCTAAATTGAAGAAGTTGACTCCTATTAGGAATCTAGTTTTTGATATTGAATAAATATGAATGCTGACCTGTATCCCAGAGGATGAAATTTTTTGGCAAAGAAGAAAATATAGAAATTTCACAAGTAGTTTAAGAAAAGTTTATGTTTGAGATAATCAGATTTTCATGTATGAGTTGTGTTGGATTTGAATAAGATGATAATTTGATTTTCTAAAGAACTTTGTGTATGAGGAAATCATTTCATGTGTTCTATGAAGATAAAATGGTAAACTTTATGTTATCCTTAAATATGAATTGAATTCATTGTTTTCTTAAATCATTTGATAAAAAGTTATCATTTTTAAATATTTATCTACTTGGATAGATACAATAAACTCTGATAAAGCTACCTATTGTGAAATGAAACTTCCATTTTCTTAAGCATTATAATCCTTTTCTTATCCTCCTATTTTTTCTCAAAATTCTCAAAGCCAACTTCTTGTTATAGAATCTCTTTGTTATGGTTCATGAATGAAGTGATTAAAGTAATCCCCCCAAAGTAAACCAATTTACATTTAATTTTTATACATTGTAAATAAATATAGATAGAGAGTAACTAAGAGTAGATAAATCAAATAAATAATATCTCCATCATTAAATTAAGGGGATTTAATCACATGAATACCTAGGTAATTTTGACTTCATGTAAAATACCTAGCCAGTAGATTCTTTATAATGACTTGCAATAGGTCATGCTCCTACCTAAAACTCAACACAAATGGACGTTCTACTTATTCTGAGGGTCACACATGCCAAATGTGTAATGGAAAATTTAATGAGAGGGATATTAAATCATTGTAATACATCCTCAAATCATCCATTTTAGTCACTCTATTACTCCTACTCCGATACTGATTCAAACTAAGCTTGCAGAGTTTATAAGAAGCTTTTACCAACTTAACATCTTAGAAATAGTTCATAAGTGAGGGGGATTCAAACTAAGAACCAATTCCGTTAGTATAAATTTATTTAGTGTCACATCCTATGTTCAAAACATTAGTTCCCAACTCTCTCCTCTATATGGTTCAAGCATGTGAAATTGGTCTTCATAAGCCTGCCAAGGAGCTGAAAAAAGAGAGAAAGTGTTTTCTACCTTATTTACACTTTTACCTACATTCCAATCCTAATTTTGATGTTGAGAGAGTCTATGGAGGCATTTATTTCCCTTTCAAATATTTCACACTTTAAAAATCATGTTACTCTTCTCCTTTTTGGCATTAGAAACCACTTATAACTACCATTTTCTATATGAAGTTGACTTAAACTAATTTGACACATGTTTTTACATACAACTCCCTCTTCTCAACCTTTGATTAACATCTACCATACTTGAGATATGTTGGATAGGAAAAAAAAAATTTATCAATGATTTTTCACTTGGAAGACCAAAGAAGACCTAGCACTAATAAAGACCTTTACCTTAATCTCTCCAAATATACCTTAGATATTGAAAAAACCATATAAATACTTGTTATACCCTGAAAAAACTTGCAAAGGCCATGTTTTGAACTATGGGGGTGGTAATTTGACTTGTGAAGTCAATTTTTTTAACAATGATAATCATAATCAAGGTAAGTCTCCATATCCATAATCTCTTTCCTTTATTTACTCTAGTATGTATATATATCTTAAATATTTTTAGAGTGGTATGTTTGTTGTTACTTATTTCCTTGCCTATATTATCCTAGTGTTTGTTATGCATGCCTATAAATACAACCATGGTTGTATTTCCTTTATTCATACTCAAATTTCTTGTTAGTTTATATTTTATGATATTGTATCTACGTTTCCATTGTTTGTTAGTTCTTTGCATGAAGCTTGCCTACTATATCATTGATCCCCCCCCCCAATTACAAAAGACACTTATTTATAACCTTTTCCCCACTTTATGGCATGGTTTATTGTATGTAGTTAGTACTAGTATGGTATTATGTCTTTCTTACATTAGAGGATATTTTTATTTTTATCACATTTTCCCAATATAAATTTTTTAGAACCTGACCTGAATCTTATCCCATTGTTGGTTGGATTAACTTCATATTTCTAGTCTTTCTAATTTGTCAAAATTATCTTATTTTCTAAATTTTATTATTTATATTTTTTCTAATTTTTCAAACACACATTATTTGTTAGATTTACCTTTAGCATACCTAAAATGAAGTTATCCATTTTTAAAAATGTAATATTTATGGAAATCTCAAGACAAAATAGACCAAGCTTTATAGGGATTCTATACCAACAATCCTAGAATTGTGGAATTAAGTAATACTAGTATGTATGATTAGTTCTCTACTATTTTTAACTTTGATATAATCCAACATAATTATTTTAATGATTATAGAGTGGATTAAACTAGAATTAAATGATATAATATATATAATACCAATAAATATAAGTAGATCAAAACTCTTGAAACCCAAGAGTCTAAGGGTGAAGAGGAATATGTTCTTGAATACAACACTAAAATATATATTTTTTATAAATCTACTAAAAAAATAGGGTAATGTATCCCTATCCATTCATGGTATCATGTTACATCCTTTTACATAGAGATATTATCTACCTTATATCTTTAATACCAAACTTGGTCTAAGTAATTTCTCATCTTTCCCTCTCTCTTCTACATCCACCATACCTAATTTTACTATAAAAATGGAGGGATTTATTATTGACCACTTTATAAACTCAAACCTATGAAGGGTTCAACATAATGTACCTGAGTCTTGATCAAATATCATTAGCCCTTATGGTTATATTTATCTTATGAGTTTGTAGGGTGTTCAAATAACCCATTGTTTTGTCATGTTATAACTCTACTTTGTGATCCTTAATATCTCCTTTATAACTTGAATAAAGTGTTTTTATGGTGGTTGGTCATGTGTAATGACCCTTGGTCACTTTGATGAATATTTAACAATTGAGAAATGCCATGGTGAATGTGAAATAAGAGGGAAATCTAATGGAGACTCATAAACACCTTTGTTTTGCTCAGTCACATGAGGTATGTTCATATTTCAATATTTAATAATATAGTGAGAAGTGTATTGGGGTCTATTTTAGGTCTTTAATAAGTTTAAAGGTCTCTTCATAATATAATAGTATAATATTCAACTAAGATGCCTCTTAAGGTCATATATGTATGCCAAAGTCTATGTTTTGGTCATAATAAGGCCTAATGTGACCTTGATGAGCCACTAAGTTACCTCCCATGACTATAATAGACCCAAAAATCTTCATTATACCATTAATAAACTATTTCATACCTCATTGAGTCTATTGCCATAATGGTTAATGCCTAAATTCTCCCTAATGGGCCCCAAACATGCTAAATAGTGACATTTTAACTTCCCTAATTCATAACATTAAGTTCAAAGTGTCGCATGAGCCCTATTTCCCTCCATAAAAGCCTTATAATGATGTATTTTGGTTTTAAACAAGAATAAATTAATATAAGTTAAAGGTTTCATAGGTTTCTCAAATGGTATAGATCTATACAATATGGACTAGATAAGGTGGAGTCATGGTTTTGCACAGGGAGCCAAACAATGCCAATTGGAGAAGAAAACAATGTGTTATAGTTCAAAGTAATCTCAAAAACATAATATCTCTATTTTGAGCTCATGGGAAAGCTTAGAGAGCTCTTCAATTTTATACCTAAACTATATGGAGGAGAGATAATGAAGGTCCAAGATCATAACTAGGGAAATTGCACTCAACTAGCTTCTACTCATGAAATTTTATTTTGGGATTATTATCATGGGTTGTATGAACATTCTTTAAAAAAATAGTTAATTTATATGACATCATTGTCTACATAGGCCAATTTAATTAGAAACATTTTTATGGATTCTTGGCTTGCCTACTCAAACCAATGATTAATGTTATTTCTTCAAGTCTTGAAGGAGCCTATCATAGTATTTTAGAACTTGAATCGCATGTGTGAGCTCATAAGACAATTAAAAATTCATGACTAGGTATTGTGTGTAATCTCTAGATATGTTTGTGTAATAGACAGAGGTTGAATGTCCTCATTAAAAGTTGTTGGCTGAGTCAAAGAGTTGGTAGAGTGTTTCAGGTTTCACCATGCCTCCTTACTTAGGTTGGATGTTCAATGGTCTCTTTTCATCTCAAAAAATGTCAAGAACAAAGGGCTTATGCATACTCTAAGGCCACTATATGGTGAACACTATTTGTGGCTTAATGGCATATGTATAACTTTCTAATGCAACTGAATAACATGTAAATATAGTGTTGAAGTCATGATAGGTTATCATCATGGAATAATGAGTAACTTTTCCAACCCTCATGGTAGTCTCATAGGCATATAAACTAACCTCATGGTCTCTTAAACCACACAATCAGTTTTACTAGATATTAAGGTTTTTTCACAAAGATTAAGGTTTCTCTCAGTCTCCTAGGTTTCACCTTTAAACTATGTACACCCCTTTTCCAACATCTAAAGTGGTATGTTTATTTGGTATGAGTGTGAAATTCTTAAATATTCATATTTTTTATATTGGAATCATTATTATCATCCATTTCAAATCATTTTCATGCTCATGTCATTTCACATTTTTTCAATTCCTTTCATATGTTATTCCAACTCCATGTTCACGTTTCACCCTTATGAACCCCACAATCATCTTCATTCCATTATCCACCCTTCCTTCCAAGGACAGAACAACTTATAAGACCTAAATTAACCTTGTAACCCTCAACCACCATGTTATTATGGAATTTTGAAATATGTGTAAATCATATACCCTGTTAGAGCAATAAATGATCATCTACAAGAAACCACCTTGAGCCTATTGTATGAAAGTCTCCAAGAACACTGTATGTGGGTCATAATGAGCATAGGAATTTAGTGTGATCAAAAGAATGGATTCATATAATGGATAAATGAGAATATGAGAATAATGGATTTATATAGGCTTCAAATATTTACAAACACCATACTCCCTCAAGAACTCATCTCTCAAGCCCTATGAATAACTAAATAAAGCCACTGAGCGCCTCCAACTCTAATGGCATACATATAAATATGTATCCTACATATGTTAAGATAAAACCCTCATTAAAAAAAAATTAAGTTTTATACTGAGGTAGGTATATGAATATTTCATTGTTCACTCCCTCTAAATATCAATAAAGCATCAAATAAAGGCTTAAAGACGTGTAATCCTTCATAGGCATAAGCCCTAAGCTTGAGTAGAGGAAGATGTACAAGGGAATAAATATTGGTAATAGATGTATCAAGTTGTATATAACCTTGAAACAAACTAAATACACCCTATAATAATTAACACCTCAAGGAAATAAGGGATGAAGACCATACTTATAAATTTCATGCTCAAACACACAGTCAATAGGTAGCCCACTACCAATCTAACCAAAATGAGCATTTAAGGCACCTGTATGCATGGTCAAGATCCTAAATTTATTAAAAATGGTAATGATGACCAACTAAAGTATCTGTTCCTTTTTTTGGGCTATTAAAATAGTGGATATACCCACTATTTTGTCTCAGACCAAGCTTTGTTTATTATAGTCAGTCTTAAGGGTTAGATGAGCAAAATCATGTCTTGGAAGGTTTAGAAATGGATTTAGATCCACAAATGGTTTTCAATTAGTATAACATGATAATAAGGGTCCTTATACTTCATATAAATGTAATATAATTTATATTTACTATAGGTGCCCTTAGAGTTATGCCAATGCCGATAAGCACATAATGTTAGTCATAGACCCTACTACCATCTTAATAATCATCTAATCTCTTAAAATAATTTGGATAGTCAATGAGGGTGTATTAAGATGTTTAATACCCTAGTGATGAGGTTTAAAGTTCAAATAACTGATAAAAAAGACAAATTGGCTTCAAAAACCTTGCTCAAAACACTTAACCCTACACACAATCAATTTGAAGCCTAACTTGACCTCAAAATTCATATAAATGAATTGGTTTAGCTATGAAATGACCTTTAAGGTCTCTTCAAGTCTCTTAAGCATCATAATGGCTCATTGGTTGGCATGTACAGGAGTCAAGCTATATGAAATAGGCCTAAAATTGTTAGTTTAAACTGAAGAGAAAGAAAATGGGGAGTGTTTGTGTACATAATGAAGTCAATGAGGAATTATGAGTCCTAAAACATCTAAAAATCTCCTATATTAGTCATAAAATTAACCTCCATTAATAGTTTAGTAAAAAGATAAGAATATGTGTTAGAATCCATGGTTATCTATATCCAAAGGGGGTCAAATGGTCTAATCAAGCCAATGATGTTACTTCATAGGATATCAAAGGTAATGTTTAAGTTGTATATTATGTAAGAGTTCCTTATAACCCTAATTTTTAAACCAAAGTTTAAACCAAAGTTGATTGTCCAGGTCTATAGACAAATTGATCCATCATCTCCATTATGAATATGTCACAAAAAGGTGGATAAGAAGGCCATTTGAGTATCAATAACACTTAAAACCTTCAAATGAGGGTACATAAATATGTTGAGACACATAATTATCAATTTTGATCCTAGGAAAAGACCCTAAAGTTAATCATCTTTCCTATAGACATACAAAACATGCTCAAAAGGCATGTTTCTCACCCTATGAGCACCTTCAAATGATAATCATATCTTGGATGTTATTCATGTGGAGCCTAATACTTTAGGTATGATGAGGAGTTATATTGTATTAAATTTGGTATAATTGGTTTAAGGATATAAGCCTCAGTCTCTATGAACCATCCCTAAGACCCCCAAACACTCTTAAACCCCACTTAAACCCTAATAAGGACTCAACTAGAAATGTTCAGTTGAAATTACATTCAAATAATTATTAATTACTTCGGAAACACATGAATCCTAATTCTAAATTAGAGGAGCTCATGTCCATGACACTTGATGGTACTGAGGAAATACTGACACCTCCTAAAAGTGCAAGTTTATAGGGTTTGGGGTATTAAATAAGTTACAAATCCTTACTAAGATTTCTAAACTATGGGAAAGGTAAGTTTAAGGATTATTACACATTTATAATTATATAATTATGAACTAAGGTTCCTCAAGGTATCTCTGTCATATTATTTTAAATAGCCAGTCTATGGAATTGGCCTGAGAGGCCTGGTCTAGTAAGGCCAATGCATTTTTAGGTGGAAGATAGTTGAGAAAAGGCCTAAGTGTTTGTATATGGAGCTTATTAAAGAGATTTAAATCCCTCTCAAGGTTTTTTAATTCTTTTTTTAGCAACCTTAATTTTTTAAATAGCAGGTATGCAGAAAATGAAGAAATTACAAAAAGGATTAATTAACTTATAGATGGAAGGATCTAGTTAGTATGTAACAACATTATGGAATTGATGAGACACTATTACACTTGGTAACTATCCATTCAGGTTATCACATACCAATTGAAGACCACTTTGATAGGGTATAGGTAGTTTTAAAAGTAAATCCACATGCACATTAAAGGAGGGGAGACTCAACACCTCTTTAAGGATTATCCATACCTAATTTGCATTATGTAACTACCATTAGAGGGAATATTTGAATATTTTAAACATTTTCAATGCTTTCATGAATTCAAATATAGGAGTTAAAACCTCCACACCTTAGCTTGATATCAAAAATGGACTCATTAAAGAAGTGTCAATACATGAGATGAGTGAACGTGCCTATTGTAACGACCATATGCCACCTTGGCATCATTCATGGCCTCTCCCACACCTATAATATTCTCTTTTATCTCTCAATAATTATATTTAAGCAAGTATTGATCTCTACTTTTGACATCCCTTAGCTAAGTGTTGAAAAACTCTACCAAAATTATTGTGTACTCTTTTGAATCAATATAAGAATACTTCCAGATTTTTTGTTGAATGTTAATGTGATTCATGAGTGTTTATTTATTGAATTTATGAATTATTTTGTCATTTTTAGGTCTTTTTATGCACCTAAATTCAATTTATTATCTATTATAGGTTGTAGGAAGTGTTGGCAATTAGAGGTGTTTTTTAAGTGTCTTAAGTCAATAGTGTCTTGTGCAAATCTAGGCCTTTGCCCTTCAAGTTGAATAACTCTTATTCAATGTCCATATGAAACATCCATTCTTATAAAATTTTCAAGAGGTTTGATTAGTTTTAAACTTTATCTGGTTCATCAATGTGTCTGAAGGATAGACTAAGAGTAGATCTTCAATCACTAGTTCATTACCATTTTAGTATAGGTTTTATTTCTAGTTTTATCTCTTTTTAACTTTTCATCACAATAATACTATGTATTAGAGAGACTTGAAGTGATAAACTAGGTGATATATCCCTATTAAATCTATATATTTGACCTACATCTTAGGTATCCTATAACCTATAGGTTAATCTAATGTTAGTATAGGTCTGAGGTGGATGTGAATAGTTTTCCTCAAGAAGGGTGCAACCAAGTTACCTAATAGTTATGGCACACTTAGTGGGACCAACTATCAATTACCTTAGAGACCTATTTTGATAATATTTGATAATATTGGAAGACATTTAGAAGGCTAAAGATAATGAGTGGTAGATTAGAATGGAGTTTAATGCAAAAGGTGTCCACTAGATCATCTTCAAAAGGTAATAAACTTGAATTGGTTGAGTTATATTTGGATATTGTAAGTAGAAATAAGGTTCCAAGGTTTAATTCCAATCCTTCACCCCATAACTCTCCCAAGTCTCAAAATTCTATCCATACACTACCTAATTTAATTCCTCTAATCCCAATGGTAAGGCCTAACATGTAAGCATTTGTACTCTTTAAAGGTATAATACCTTTAAAAATTAACTAATTTTATGATATCCTAGTTGTTTCCTTGAAAAATTTTCAATAATTCATAGGGGAGAACTCCACCAATCATATGGAACACATAACTAATATAGCCAAATCATGCTCAGTACACAACATCACCCATGAAAATGTAGCCATGAGACTTTTGGAAACCTCCTTAATGGGTAGAGAATTTTAGTGGTATAGGGATCTCAATCTTACCTCCATAAAAACATGGGATAAATTTGGTGAGTGTGTTTGAAATAATTTTTAAGATAGAAGTAGTCATGTGTCATTAATTGAATAACTTACCTCAATCAAGAGGGCACCCTAATAATCCATGGTTGAATTTAAATATAGGTTCCAAAAAACATGGGATATGATCTCTATCATTATCAAGCCTACACCTAATTATGCCTTCCTATAATACCTAAGGGCATTGAATTCTAATGTTTTTGTAATGATATAGTCCATGGGTGGGACCACATTACACGAGGTATATGAGATCTCTATAAGATCAAAAAATTGCTTGATTCAAAAAATTAAACTTACTCTTAGGCATTTCATGCCCCTATTTCTAGAGATCTAACCCACTAACCCCACCATTGTTTCATTACCAGCTCCAAACCACCAAGACTAATCTGATGAAAACCACGTAGATAGGCTTGGAAGGATTGAGGGGTTACTTAAATCCAAAAACAATAAATTGGTATCCTTGGAGAGACAACAAAATACTTCCTACAGGAATTATCAAGATCCATATTCATATAATATACCCCCTTATCCACCCAACCAACAATTCCAAGGGTAGATCACATAGGCTACACCTTACAATAGTTACAACCCCAATGTTACTAGTAGTTCAAGGGAATTGGTACCAACATAAAAAAACCTTGAAAAAGAAGGTCAATAGTCTTCTCCATGTAGGAAATTAGTTGAGATATTGATGGATACAAGTTCTTATATTGTTATGTATCTATGGATATTATATATTAATGTATATGGGTTGATAGAGATGTTGACATGTAGCACACATACCACTTAGTTAGCTATATGGGTCCAATATATTAGGATAATGGAGTAACTTATGGAATTAGCGTATTGGGTAATGGTTAGCCTACATTGGGATTAGGTTCAGATTTTTTTGATATGTTTGGAGTGCATTATTGAAATTTTATGGTTTTATATCTATTCTATCTATAGGCCAAAATTTGTGGAATTTTTTCACAAAAGGTTTACTAAAGTTCCAATATCATAAGGTGAAGGTATAGTCAAAATTTGGGACTATTTTGATTTGTTTAAAATGAGATATTGATATTTTAGGTTATTTCATTAACCCTAGTTTTTTTATGGATCATGAAGTTACAAGTATTTTCAAGGGAAGAAAATATTGATGCTAGATAATGGTGTATCCTTTTTAAGGAGAATTATACTTAGATAATTTTTTGGCAAACATGTTTATCTCTTTCTTCATCTGAGCTTGGACAACATTGGTTTAATTAGTTTACTTTTTACAAAGGTATTCTTCATGGGAAGAAATGGAACAAATCTTCCCAGATCAATGGGATATAAAAGTAAAAGAGGATAAATAAGAGGAATGAAATAATGATGGTAATGAAGAAGAGAATGAATACAATGAAATAAAAATCAGTGGAAGAAAATAATGGCAATGAGGAAGAAGGTTCAAATTATTTGTCTTTAAAAAATTTGAGTCAGTTTTTCAGTTTCATGGATGCATTCAAAAGAAGAAGGTTGTTGTGTCCATAAAACCTACCAAAAAATATATCTTCATCAACATAAATGTGGCCAATAATCTATATGTTTAAGCAAATAATATCAAGCGGTTTTAAGTAGATGGTAAGAATATTCCAATGTTTAAACATTTAAAGCTCATTATGGAACATTTATATTTTTATGCTTTAGATATGTATGATGTGGATATGGTTATTGTATACCCATGGTTAAAAACTTTGGGAACACTCAATATTAATGTTCAGAACAAGCTCATGAGGTTTTAGTATAGGAAAAAGGTCACTTTATAGGATATCCTAGTGGGAAAGGCACCAATAATAATCAAGGTAGCTCATGAGGATGAGATTAAAATAGGTGATGAAAAGCATGTGAAAGATTCATATGAAGACATAGATGAATAAATAATACAATCAAATAAAAACACTTCATCTACTAAAGATACAAAGGAACCACCAAACCAAAAGGTCGAAGAGTAGAAGAAAAGGTTGATAAGGTCAAAGTATTATAATAAGTTGAGGTATATAAACACCCACATCATTATGAAAGGAAACAATCATGGAACCATGTAAGGGAGTGTCATAATAATAGGCACTTTATCTATATAATAAATATGAGTTCTAATAACTACGGCTATACATGGAAGCCGAAAAATACCTACTATGTTCATGGATGCAATCAAAGTAGTGCAAAATAATATGGTGCATGGAATCATAAGAGGAATGATTATGCATGGACATCAAAGAGGTATAATAATGATCAAGGAGAGAATCAAAGAAGCATAATGGAATTGAAAATAAGCTTAGAGAGCTATCACCTACTAATATTACATATCGATGGCTAGATGATCTATATTGGAGACAAGTGTGCAATGATTTGAAGCAAACTCATTATTTGGTTTATTCCTATGTTTCAGAGATGAAACATGTCAAGGAGGGAAGTAATGCTATGTATATATGGATATGATATATTAATGTATATAGGTTGATGTATATTCCAACATGTGGCACATATATACCTTATTTATCTATATGGGTCCAATATATTAGGATAATGGAGTAACTTGTGGAATTAGTGTATTGGGTACTGGTCAGCCTACGTTGGGATTATGAGGTTACCTATTCATTGTTAGTTAGATAGAGGTCTATATAAAGGATATGATTATAATTTTAAACAAATAATCAAGCATTGAGTCTTCTATTATAAGAGGATATTAGAGGTTGTCCCCTCAAAGAATCATTGTGGAGTTATTCATTCTTAAAGGGGTATTATATGGTGTTTCCCTACCTTAAAGGTATTCTATTTCTACATTTATTGAATATTTAGACATTTTGGTATACCTATATCTATTTTGATGTGCTTATCTACATTATATTCTACATTATTTTTGAATATTATATGTGTGGATCATACCATATATGCATCAAGGTCCTTCATTTTAAGTACATGACACCATTCCTCCTCCTCAACAAGGTCTTCTAGTGCCTCATGGTGATATGCCTATCATGAGATCAGTTGAAGTACCAAGTAGACAAGGAGGGAATGTGAATAAGGTACCTACTGAGACCACCTTTTCAAACATTTAATAAGGTGAACACTCTTTGGATTAGGTGGTAACAAAATTAGGGTAGAATGTACTCAAGGTAAATGATTCAATTGCATCCTACATAAGGGCTAAGAGGAAAATGATTGGTGATATCTTGGGGAAATCTAAGGTGAGTCCAACACCCCCCCAATTAACTTAGTATCATACCACTAAAATAAAATTCAACAAATCTTATTCAACATAGTAGACACAAGGGTAGTAGTAGAAGATTCCCTTCATTCCACAAGTTACACAAGTCAAAAGTGATTCCTTTACTTCTAAGATGTAGCCCAAGAGTGTCAATTATCCCTTTAGCATTTTAGGGTACATGAAAAATTCTAATGTTATAGTTATTATGTGTGATTCTTTACTCATTCAAAGGAAGAAAGACCTTATTCAACAAAAGTTGTCTAAGCTTTGTTCATGAGTAAGCAAGCTAATAAAGTAAGTGTAATTTATGTTAATGATAGTTAGCCTAATGAAATCCAAACTTCCAAAGGTAGTTAAACAACATCCATTCTACTTATCAATCATAATAGGATATTGTCTTATCAATATTTTCATGATATATAGTGGTGCTTCTACTTTAGTCATGCCTTAAGCCCTAGTTGATAAGTTAGATCTCAAGTATAAAACCATTAAAAAGGGAGTTATAAAATTAGATGTGTCTCCCAAAAAGATGTTAGGTGTGTTTAAAGACCTTAAGATCATGTTATTAGCCTCAACCAATTGTATTATCTCACAATATGTCATTGTAATTGATCTGCCTCCATATTTTGCTCTATGATTGTCTAAAAATTTTCATACAAAGATTGGGGGGTACCTTTCATCTGACTTGTCATACATGGTCTTTAAGAATAGACATGAGACAAGGGTAGCTATTAGTTCTTAACCTATGTATAGGATTTAATTAGAACCTTATATTCCCAACCTATCTAATTTAAATTGCATTATCCTATATGAGGATGGAAATATCCACGAGTAAGAGAACAAAGATCATCTTGAAGGAATCTCTTATCTATTCCTTGATGAATGGATAGTTGACAATCCTAGTTCTGATCCCCATAAAGACATTAACAAGGAAAGCCTAGGTTTATAATGTATTCATGAGGAAGGAACTCTTATACCCATCCTTACAAGCCATACTCAAGAACATGAAGGCATATGGACTTTATTATTTGATGGATCAAGGTAAAAAGATGGGATGTCAATTGGAATAATGTTTGTTGTCCCTTCTAATTAGAGGTACTATTATAAAATAAGGTTTCAATTTAGTTTTACTTCAAATACTATAGAATTTAAATCCCTCATACATGGGATACTATGGGAAAGGAGAAGAGGAATTAAAAATTTTCAAGTGAAGGGTGATAATGGTGAAATAGGTGAGAGGTGTTAGTGAATTTAAGAACAATTTTTTGAAGGCCTAAAATCACTAATTTTGGGATCTCCTAGAATAATTCCTAGCATTTGACATTTTTTCTATACCAATGGAGTCCAATCATCATGAAGATAGACTTAAAGCCATTAGTTCCCAATATTATATTATTGATGGAGTCAAAGGCACTCAAGGATAGTCATAAATGAAGGATATATGTAGACCATCTGTACAGTCATGACTAATGGAAAATTTCATGAGAGGGATATTAAATCTTTGTAATACATCCTCCAATCATCCATTTTAGTCACTATGTTACTCCTACTCTGATATTGATTCAAACTAAGCTTGTAGAGTTTATAAGAAGCTTTTACCAACTTAACATCTTAGAAATAGTTCATAAGTGAGGGGGATTCAAACTAAGAACCAATTCCATTAGTATAAATTTATTTAGGGTCACATCCTATGTTCAAAACTTTAGTTCCCAACTCTCTCTCCTCTATATGGGTCAAGCATGTGAAATTGGTCTTCATAAGCCTGCCAAGGAGCTAAAAAAAGAGAGGAAGTGTTTTCTACCTTATTTACACTTTTACCTACATTCCAATCCAAATTTTGATGTTGAGAGAGTCTATGGAGGCATTTATTTCCCTTTCAAATATTTCACACTTTCTAAATCATGCTACTCTTCTCCTTTTTGGCATTAGAAACCACTTATAACTACCATTTTCTATATGAAGCTGACTTAAACTAATTTGACACATGTTTTTACATACAACTCCCTCTTCTCGACCTTTGATTAACATCTACCATACTTGATATGTTGGATAGGAAAAAAAAACTTTTATAAATGATTTTTCACTTGGAAGACCAAAGAAGACCTAACACTAATAAAGACCTTTACCTTAATCTCTCCAAATATACCTTAAATATTGAAAAAAACCATAAAAATACTTGTTATACCCTAAAAAGACTTGAACTATGGGGTTGGTAATTTGACTTGTGAAGTCAAATTTTTTAACAATGATAATCATAATCAAGGTAAGTCTCCATATCCATAATCTCTTTCCTTTATTTACTCTAGTATGTATATATATCTTAAATATTTTTAGAGTGGTATGTTTGTTGTTACTTATTTCCTTGCCTATATTATCCTAGTGTTTGTTATGCATGCCTATAAATACAGCCATGGTTATATTTCCTTTATTCATACTCAAATTTCTTGTTAGTTTATATTTTATGATATTGTATCTATGTTTCCATTGTTTGTTAGTTCTTTGCATGAAGCTTGCCTACTATATCATTGATCCCCCCCCATTACAAAAAACACTTATTTATAACCTTTTCCCCACTTTATGGCATGGTTTATTGTATGTAGTTAGTAATAGTATGGTATTATGTCTTTATTACATTAGAGGATGTTTTTATTTTTATCACATTTTCCCAATATAAATTTTTTAGAACCTGACCTAAATCTTATCCCATTGTTGGTTGGATTAACTTCATATTTCTAGTCTTTCTAATTTGTCAAAATTATCTTATTTCTAAATTTTATTATTTATATTTTTTCCAATTTTTAAAACACACATTATTTGTTATATTTACCTTTAGAATACCTAAAATCATGTTATCCATTTTTTAAAATGTAATATTTATGGAAATCTCAAGATAAAATAGACCAAGCTTTCTAGGGTTTCTATACCAACAATCCTAGAATTGTGGAATTAAGTAATACTAGTATGTATGATTAGTTCTCTACTATTTTTAACTTTGATATAATCCAACATAATTATTTTAATGATTATAGAGTGGATTAAACTATAATTAAATGATATAATATATATAATACCAATAAATATAAGTAGATCAAAACTCTTGAAACCCAAGAGTCTAAGGGTGAAGAGGAATATGTTCTTGAATACAACACTAAAATATATATTTTTTATAAATCTACTAAAAAAATAGGGTAATGTATCCCTATCCATTCATGGTATCATGTTACATCCTTTTACATAGAGATATTATCCACCTTATATCTTTAATACCAAACTTGGTCTAAGTAATTTCTCATCTTTCCCTCTCCCTTCTACATCCACCATACCTAATTTTACTATAAAAATGGAGGGATTTATTATATACCACTTTATAAACTCAAACCTATAAAGGATTCAACATAATGTACCTGAGTCTTGACCGAATATCATTAGCCCTTATGGTTATATTTATCTTATGAGTTTGTAGGGTGTTCAAATAACCCATTGTTTTGTCATGTTATAACTCTACTTTGTGATCCTTAATATCTCCTTTATAACTTGAATAAAGTGTTTTTATGGTGGTTGGTCATGTGTAATTACCCTTGGTCACTTTGATGAAGATTTAACAATTGAGAAATGCCATGGTGAATGTGAAATAAGAGGGAAATCTAATGGAAACTCATAAACACCTTTGTTTTGCTCAGTCACATGAGGTATGTTCATATTTCAATATTTAATAATATAATGAGAAGTGTATTGGGGTCTATTTTAGGTCTTTAATAAGTTTAAAGTTCTCTTCATAATATAATAGTATAATATTCAATTGAGATGCCTCTTAAGGTCATATATGTATGCCAAAGTCTATGTTTTGGTCATAATAAGGCCTAATGTGACCTTGATGAGCCACTAAGTTACCTCCCATGACTATAATAGACCCAAAAATCTTCATTATACCATTAATAAACTATTTAATACCTCATTGAGTCTATTACCATAATGGTTAATGCCTAAATCCTCCCTAATGGGCCCCAAATATGCTAAATAGTGACATTTTAACTTCCCTAATTCATACCATTAAGTTCAATGTGTCGAATGAGCCCTATTTCCCTCCATAAAAACCTTATAATGATGTATTTTGGTTTTAAACAAGAATAAATTAATAGAAATTAAAGGTTTCATAGGTTTCTCAAATGGTATAGATCTATACAGTATGGACTAGATAAGGTGGAGTCATGGTTTTGCATAGGGAGCCAAACAATGCCAATTGGAGAAGAAAACAATGTGTTATAGTTCAAAGTAATCTCAAAAACATAATATCTCTGTTTTGAGCTCATGGGAAATCTTAGAGAGCTCTTCAATTTTACACCTAGACTGTATGGAGGAGAGATAATGAAGGTCCAAGATCATAACAAGGGAAATTGCGCTCAACTAGCTTCTACTCATGAAATTTTATTTTGGGATTATTATCATGGGTTGTATGAACATTCCTTAAAAAAATAGTTAATTTATATGACATCCTTATCTACATAGGCCAATTTAATTAGAAACATTTTTATGGATTCTTGGCTTGCCTACTCAAACCAATGATTAATGTTATTTCTTCAAGTCTTGAAGGAGCCTATCATAGTATTTTAGAACTTGAATCACATGTTTGAGCTCATAAGACAATTAAAAATTCATTACTAGGTATTGTGTGTAATCTCTAGATATGTTTGTGTAATAGACAGAGGTTGAATGTCCTCATTAAAAGTTGTTGGCTGAGTCAAAGAGTTGGTAGAGTGTTTCAGGTTTCACCATGCCTCCTTACTTAGGTTGGATGTTCAATGGTCTCTTTTCATCTAAAAAAATGTCAAGAACAAAGGGCTTATGCATACTCTAAGGCCACTATATGGCGAGCACTATGTGTGGCTTAATGGCATATGTATAACTTTCTTATGCAACTGAATAACATGTAAATACAGTGTTGAAGTCATGATAGGTTATCATCATGGAATAATGAGTAACTTTTCCAACCCTCATGGTAGTCTCATAGGCCTATAAACTAACCTCATGGTCTCTTAAACCACACAATCAGTTTTACTAGATATTAAGGTTTTTTCACAAAGATTAAGGTTTATCTCAGTCTCCTAGGTTTCACTTTTAAACTATGTACACCCCTTTTCCAACATCTAAAGTGGTATATTTATTTGGTATGAGTGTGAAATTCTTAAATATTCATATGTTTTATATTGGAATCATTATTATCATCCATTTCAAATCATTTTCATGCTCATGTCATTTCACATTGTTTTCAATTCCTTTCATATGTTATTCCATTTCTATGTTCACGTTTCACCCTTATGAACCCCACAATCATCTTCGTTCCATTATCCACCCTTCCTTCCAAGGATAGAACAACTTATAGGACCTAAATTAACCTTGTAACTCTCAATCACCATGTTATTATGGAATTTTAAAATTTGTGTAAATCATATACCCTGTTAGAGCAATAAATGATCATCTACAAGAAACCACCTTGAGCCTATTGTATGAAAGTCTCCAAGAACAATGTATGTGGGTCATAATGAGCATATGAATTTAGTGTGATCAAAAGAATGGATTCCTATAATGGATAAATGAGAATATGAGATAATATTTATATAGGCTTCAAATATTTACAAACACCATACTCCCTCAAGAACTCATCTCTCAAGCCCTATTAATAATTAAATAAAGCCACTAAGCACCTCCAACTCTAATGGCATACATATAAATTGTATCCTACATATGTTAAGATAAAACCCTCATTAAAATAAAATTAAGGTTTATACTGAGGTAGGTGTATGAATATTTCATTGTTCACTCCCTCTAAATATCAATAAAGCATCAAATAAAGGCTTAAAGACATGCCATCCTTCATAGGCATAAGCCCTAAGCTTGAGTAGAGGAAGATGTACAAGGGAATAAATTTTAGTAATAGATGTATCAAGTTATATATATCGTTGAAACAAACTAAATACACCTTATCATCATTAACACCTCAAGGAAATAAGGGATGAAGACCATACTTACAAATTTCATGCTCAAACACACAGTCAATAGGTAGCCCACTACCAATCTAACCAAAATGAGCATTTAAGGCACCTGTAAGCATGGTCAAGATCCTAAATTTATTAAAAATGGTAATGATGACCAACTAAAGTATCTGTTCCTTTATTTGGGCTATAAAAATAGTGGATATACCCACTATTTTGTCTCAGACCAAGCTTTGTTTATTATAGTCAGTCTTAGGGGTTAGATGAGCAAAATCATGCCTTGGAAGGTTTACAAATGGATTTAGATCCATAAATGGTTTTAAATTAGTATAACATGATAATAAGGGTCCTTATACTTCATATAAATGTAATATAATTTATATTTACTATAGGTGCCCTTAGAGTTAAGCCAATGTAGATAAGCACATAATCCTAGTCATAGACCCTACTACCATATTAAGGATCATCTAATCTCTTAAAATAAGTTGGATAGTCAATGAGTGTGTATTAAGATGTTTAATAACCTAGTGATGAGGTTTAAATTTCAAATAAGTGATAAAAAAGACAAATTGGCTTCAAAAACCTTGCTCAAAACACTTAACCCTACACACAATCAATTTGAAGCCTAACTTGACCTCAAAATTCATATAAATGAATTGGTTTAGCTATGAAATGACCTTTAAGGTCTCCTCAAGTCTCGTAAGCATTATAATGGCTCATTGGTTGGCATGTACAGGAGTCAAGCTATATGAAATAGGCCTAAAATTGTTAGTTTAAACTGAAGAGTAAGAAAATGGGGAGTGTTTGTGTACATAATGAAGTCAATGAGGAATTATGAGTCCTAAAACATCTAAACATCTCCTATAGTAGTCATTGAAGTAACCTCCATTAATAGTTTAGTAAAAAGATAAGAATATGTGTTAGAATCCATGGTTATCTATATCCAAAGGGGGTCAAATGGTCTAATCAAGCCAATGATGTTACTTCATAGGATATCAGAGGTAATGTTTAAGTTGTATATTATCTAAGAGTTGTCAAGGAAACCTAGAACAATAAACATGCTCCGATGCCTACTTTGTCAAGATCTTGCTCCCTCAATAAGAGCACAAATATGATTACTCTGTATAAGCAACTAATCACGGAATTTAACCTGAAATATAAAGTAACTAGAAATATGAAACAACACAGGAATTGAGAGACAATACACTATCATGTATTAATATCATACAGAAGAATATACAATAAATAAGATGCCACTTCTTCTTCCACCTCAAAGGTTTTCCACACCTCAAGACCTTCTTCCCTCTCTCTCTTGGTCACAACAATCAACTCTAATACATAATTGATGTTCACCTCTCCAACCAGTCAGTATCCTTCACTGCCAGTATTCCAGTGCTCCACGCACTCTAAGTAGATCTCCTGCTCTCTACTGCTACCTGAAAATAACTAGATCATACTCACCATGTAGATGTCTTTCTACACCCCTGAAGAACCCTTGTCCTTGCCTCACCAAGTCCTTATGATTCTTTAACCAGTACCCTGGTGGATCTTCTCCAAGAAATTGCACAACCTGCAACTCTCTCTGATCATACACTCTCAGTACCCCTATTGGTAACTAGGAGGAACTACACTAGCTCTCTCTACAAGCCCAATGGCTTTCTAGCACAAGTTTACAATACATCCCATGAGTCCATATATAGATCTCATGCTTACAATAATTAGACTAACCTAATTATAATATTTAGACACGCAACTCAAGACTAAGAGTAGCCTTCAACATGTAAACTAACAGTCTTAAAATAGACTCTCTCAGATCAACATGCAAACTGCATGTTCTCACACAGGCTGCCGATGTCGGCTCCTCCATGACCGATGTCGGCCAACTGGTAACCGACACCAGTTGCTTCCTCTTTGCTATCTGATCGATGTCAGTTGATCAAACCAATGCCAGTTTCCCTGCAATTGATTCTGCAACTCTCCACAACTCTGCATCCTCTGTAACTTCTCCTGTTTGCATCTTGGTGAAGCTTTTAGCTCCACAACCTAACAATCTCCCACTTGGAGATAAATAGCTGCACCTATACCTGTACCTGTACACTATCTAAATTATTCCTTGGCTTGTATTCCTCTTCAAGATCAACCCTGAAGACCAACCATCACACAACCTGTGATGCTACACCTATCATTCAAGTAACTTGCCATATCCGAACCTACATATCCATGTAGTGAAGACCTTGACCCTGCATAACAAGAAACCCTACTGCTAGTCCCACTGAACTACCCTCCAGTACTCCTTCCCTGAATTGGCTCCATACTTTTTGACAACTCCCACTGATTGGGAAAACTCAGGTCTACACTAGACCTCATGTGATTTCGAACCCTGTTCTAAGCTAAGCTTAAACTATCCAGCCCTTGGTGTGCTTTCTGATTCTGTATCCTATATCATGAACCCCACCAACACCGTCTTCACATCAGCTCCCACTGGAGATCAAATCTCCATGTCTCTTATGCCAAAGAATTTCGCTGCTCCAAATTCTTTATGACACGCCTCTGAACTAACCTTACCTTTAGCTCAGGAAAACCCTGTATCTCTGAACCTATAACTAGTATACCATTCACATACAGTAACAGAATAATGTTGCAATCATCATCCACCTAGTAAGACAAACACAATAGTTACACTGACATTGACTGAATCCATGCTTAGTCATCCACCTATCAAACCTATACCACTATCATGCAGCTTCTTCAAGACCATGTGCCTTAGCCTTCTATCTCTTGTATCCATCCACTCTCTTCTTTAACTTGGGAATCCATTCCATCTCTCAGTGCTTACTTCCAGCTAACAACTTTACCAACAAACACCTGTTTGGTTCTTCTCCAAGGACTCACACTCCTCATCCATGCCAAGCTCCCACTATATTTGGATTCTACCTGTATTGCCTCTTCCATCTTCCTGGTTCTTGACCATCAATAAGCAATATAAAAGAAGGTGAACAATGAATATGAGGTTCACTTACCCTTTCTGACCTCAACATGAGTGCTTGAGACTTGTTGACAGCTTGCTATCCACCCACCATCCATACTAGTGACTGATCTCGGCCATCTCCTAGTCTGCTCCCAACCGATGTCAGCTTCCTGTACTGACCCTGACTGCCGACATCATTTCCCTGGTCGATGTCGGTGTCCCTCCTACCAACATCGGTCCTTATGACTGACGTCGGTCTTTATTCTACCAACGTCAGTTACTGTATGACCGACGCCAGTACCTATGTTCATCTATGAGTGATAAATTTTTACCCGTAAGCTCTCCATGGATCAAAATCCTAATCAAATCAACCCAGCTCTACTTAGAATAATTTAGTTTCCTCACCTAATCTCTATCTGTCATCTCCTCCATGAACACCAAGGCTTTCCAGTTCTTTAGCTTGTCAAAGACATCTAACTTCTGCTTCAAAACCTACATTCTCCTTCTACATATGTGACCAAGCCTATGAAGCCACATCTCTAAAATAGAAGGTGAATCAGCAATATAAGTAGATAGATGAAGAATAACTACTTTCTTACCACCATCTAATTCAAGTGTATATGCTATGAGAGTTACAGTGCATCTCCCATCACCCAAATTTCCTAAAGAAATTAGACTCATCTCCAAGACTGGTACCTACATGACTTCTTTCACCACTTGTGTGTTATCCACCTACAATTTTAGCTTCACTTCCCCTTCGTCAATAATCTGACAAGACTCTCCAACCCCTAAATAAATCTCTCCAAAGTCTCCAAAGACATACCCATGAAAAGATGCTCTATTTTGGGCTGTATGGAAAGAGGCAAAAGAATCTATAATCAAAGATTCCACTTTATCTATAACATACTGTGCAACATCACTTACAACATCTACTCCTACCTGTTGATCTGCTACCAACCAATGATCTCTTTTTACCTGCACTTTTTTTCCATCAATCAGACCATTTGTGCTATTCAGTTTCTCCATTCGTAGCTTACTTTCTTCTACCATTGCTATACTCCCACTCAATCTGAAACCCCTATGAGTGACCTGTAATAAAAAACCACTACCATATCTGAACCACCTGTTAGTCAACCCAACCAAAAGCTATGATACCACTTGATGGTATCAGCTCTTGAACCTACAACCAAGGCTCTAATACCACTTGTCAAGGAAACCTAGAACAATAAACATGCTCTGATGCCTACTTTGTCAGGATCTTGCTACCTCAATAAGAGCATAAATATGATTACTCTGTATAAGCAACTAATCATGGAATTTAACCAAAAATATAAAGTAACTAGAAATATGAAACAACACAAGAATTGAGAGACAATACACTATCTTGTATTAATATCATACAGAAGAATATACAATAAAGAAGATGCCACTTCTTCTTCCACCTCAAAGGTTCACCACACCTCAAGACCTTCTTCCCTCTCTCTCTTGGTCACAATAATCAACTCTAATATAGAATTGATGTTCACCTCTCCAACCAGTCAGTATCCTTCACTGCCAGTATTCCAGTGCTCCATGCACTCCAAGTAGATCTCCTACTCTCTGTTGCTACCTGCAAATAACTAGATCATACTCACCATGTAGATGTCTTTCTACACCCCTGAAGAACCCTTGTCCTTAACTCACCAAGTCCTTATGATTCTTCAACCAGTACCTCAGTGGATCTTCTCCAAGAACTTGCACAACCTGTAACTCTCTCTGATCATACACTCTCAGTACCCCTATTGGTAACTAGGAGGAACTACACTAGCTCTCTCTACAAGCCCAATGGCTTTCTAGCACAAGTTTACAATACAGCCCATGAGTCCATATAGAGATCTCATGCTTATAATAATTAGACTAACCTAATTACAATAATTAGACACGCAACTCAAGACTAAGACTATCCTTTAACATGCAAACTAATAGTCTTAAAATAGACTCTCCCGGATCAACATGCAAACTGCATGTTCTCACACAGGCTGCCGATGTCGGCTCCTCCATGACCGATGTCAGCCAATTGGTAACCGATGCCGGTTCCTTCCTCTTTGCTATCTAATTGACGTCAGTTGATCAGAACCATGCTGGTTTCCCTACAACAGATTCTGCAACTCTCTGCAACTCTGCATCCTCCGTAACTTCTCTTGTTTGCATCCTGATGAAGCTTTTAGCTCCACAAAATTCATATAAATGAATTGGTTTAGCTATGAAATGACCTTTAAGGTCTCCTCAAGTCTCTTAAGCATTATAATGGCTCATTGGTTGGCATGTATAGGAATCAAGCTATATGAAATAGGCCTAAAATTGTTAGTTTAAACTGAAGAGTAAGAAAATGGGGAGTGTTTGTGTACATAATGATGTCAATGAGGAATTATGAGTCCTAAAACATCTAAACATCTCCTATAGTAGTCATTGAAGTAACCTCCATTAATAGTTTAGTAAAAAGATAAGAATATGTGTTAGAATCCATGGTTATCTATATCCAAAGGGGGTCAAATGGTCTAATCAAGCCAATGATGTTACTTCATAGGATATCAGAGGTAATGTTTAAGTTGTATATTATGTAAGAGTGCCTTATAACCCTAATTTTTAAACCAAAGTTAATTGTCCAGGTCTATAGACAAATTGATCCATCATCTCCATTATGAATATGTCACAAAAAGGTGGATAAGAAGGCCATTTGAGTATCAATAACAATTAAAACCTTCAATTTTGGGTACGTAATTATGTTGAGACACATAATTATCAATTTTGATCCTAGGAAAAGACCCTAAAGTTAATCATCTTTCCTATAGACATACAAAACATGCTCAAAAGGCATGTTTCTCACCCTATGAGCACCTTCAAATGATAATCATATCTTGGATGTTATTCATGTCGAGCCTAATACTTTAGGTATGATGAGGAGGTATATTGTACTAAATTAGGTATAATTTTTTTAAGGATATAAGCCTCAGTCTCTATGAACCATACCTAAGACCCCCAAGCACTATTAAACCCCACTTAAACCCTAATAAGGACTCAACTAGAAAGGTTTAGTTGAAATTACATTCAAATATTTATTAATTACTTCAATAACACATGAATCCTAATTCCAAATTAGATGAGCTCATGTCCATGACACTTGATGGTACTGAGGCAATACTGGCACCTCTTAAAAGTGCAATTTTTTAGGGTTTGGGGTATTAAATATGTTACAAATCCTTACTAAGAGTTATAAACTATGGGAAAGGTAAGTTTAAGGACTATTACACATTTATAATTATATAATTATGAACTAAGGTTCCTCAAGGTATCTCTATCATATTATTTTAAATAGCCAGTCTATGGAATTGGCCTGAGAGGCCTAGTCCAGCAAGGCCAATGCATTTTTAGGTGGAAGATAGTTGAGAAAAGCCCTAAGTGTTTGTATATGGAGTTTATTAATGAGATTTAAATCCCTCTCAAGGTTTTTTAATTCTTTTTTAGCTACCTTAATTTTTTAAATAGCAGGTATGCAGAAAATGAAGAAATTACAAAAAGGATTACTTAACTTATAGATGGAAGGATCCAGTTAGTATGTAACAACATTATGGAATTAATGAGACACTATTACACTTGGTAACTATCCATTCAGGTTATCACATACCAATTGAAGACCATTTTGATAGGGTACAGGTAGTTTTAAAAGTAAATCCACATGCACATTAAAGGAGGGGATACTCAACATCTCTTTAAGGATTATCCATACCTAATTTGCATTATGTAACTACCATTAGAGGGAATATTTGAATATTTTAAACATGTTCAATGCTTTCATGAATTCAAATAGAGGAGTTGAAACCTCCAGACCTTAGCTTGATATCGAAAGTGGACTCATTAAGGAAGTGTCAATACATGAGATGAGTGAACATGCCTATTGTAACTACCATATGCCACCTTGGCATCATTCATGGCCTCTCCCACACCTATAATATTCTCTTTTATCTCTCAAGAATTATATTTAAGCAAGTATTGATCTCTACTTTTGAAATCCCTCAGCTAAGTGTTGAAAAGCTCTACCAAAATTATTATGTACTCTTTTGAATCAATATAAGAATACTTGCAGATTTTTTGTTGAGTGTTAATGTGATTCATGAGTGTTTATTTAAAGAATGTACAAATTATTTTGTCATTTTTAGGTATTATTATGCACCTAAATTCAATTTATTATCTATTATAGGTTGTAGGAAGTGTTGGCAATCAGAGGTGTTTTTCAAGTGTCTTAAGTCAATAGTGTCTTGTGCAAATCTAGGCCTTTGCCCTTCAAGTTGAATAACTCTTATTCAATGTCCATATGAAACATCCATTCTTATAAAATTGTCAAGAGGTTTGATTAGTTTTAAACTTTATCTGGTTCATCAATGTGTTTGAAGGATAGACTAAGAGTAGATCTTCAATCACTAGTTCATTACCACTTTAGTATAGGTTTTATTTCTAGTTTTATCTCTTTTTAACTTTTCATCACAATAATACTATGTATTAGAGAGACTTGAAGTGATAAACCAGGTGATATATCCTTATTAAATCTATATATTTGACCTACATCTTAGGTATCCTATAACCTATAGGTTAATCTAATGTTAATATAGGTCTGAGGTGGATGTGAATAGTTTTCCTCAAGAAGGGTGCAACCAAGTTACCTAATAGTTATGGCACACTTAGTGGGACCAACTATCAATTAACTTAGAGACCTATTTTGATAATATTTGATAATATTGGAAGACATTTAGAAGGCTTAAGATAATGAGTGGTAGATTAGAATGCAGTTTAATGCAAAAGGTGTCCACTAGATCATCTTCAAAAGGTAATAAACTTGAATTGGTTGAGTTATATTTGGATATTGTAAGTAGAAATAAGGTTCCAAGGTTTAATTCCAATCCTTCACCCCATAACTCTCCCAAGTCTCAAAATTATATCCATACACTACCTAATTTAATTCCTCTAATCCCAATGGTAAGGCCTAAAATGTAAGCATTTGTACTCTTTAAAGGTATAATACCTTTAAAAATTAACTAATTTTATGATATCCTAGTTGTTGCCTTGAAAAATTTTCAATAATTCATAGGGGAGAACTCCACCAATCATATGGAACACATAGCTAATATAGACAAATTATGCTCAATACACAACATCACCCATGAAAATGTAGCCATGAGACTTTTGGAAACCTCCTTAATGGGTAGAGAACTTTAGTGGTATAGGGATCTCAATCTTACCTCAATAAAAACATGGGATAAATTTGGTGAGTGTGTTTGAAATAATTTTTAAGATAGAAGTAGTCATGTGTCATTAATTGAATAACTTACCTCAATCAAGAGGGCACCCTAATAATCCATGGTTGAATTTAAATATAGGTTCCAAAAAACATGGGATATGATCTCTATCATTATCAAGCCTACACCTAATTATGCCTTCCTATAATACCTAAGGGCATTGAATTCTAATGTTTTTGTAATGATATAGTCCATGGGTGGGACCACATTACACGAGGTATATGAGATCTCTATAAGATCAAAAAATTGCTTGATTCAAAAAATTAAACTTACTCTTAGGCATTTCATGCCCCTATTTCTAGAGATCTAACCCACTAACCCCACCATTGTTTCATTACCAGCTCCAAACCACCAAGACTAATCTGATGAAAACCACGTAGATAGGCTTGGAAGGATTGAGGTGTTACTTAAATCCAAAAACAATAAATTGGTATCCTTGGAGAGACAACAAAATACTTCCTACAGGAATTATCAAGATCCATATTCATATAATATACCCCCTTATCCACCCAACCAACAATTCCAAGGGTAGATCACATAGGCTACACCTTACAATAGTTACAACCCCAATGTTACTAGTAGTTCAAGGGAATTGGTACCAACATAAAAAAACCTTGAAAAAGAAGGTCAATAGTCTTCTCCATGTAGGAAATTAGTTGAGATATTGATGGATACAAGTTCTTATATTGTTATGTATCTATGGATATTATATATTAATGTATATGGGTTGATAGAGATGTTGACATGTAGCACACATACCACTTAGTTAGCTATATGGGTCCAATATATTAGGATAATGGAGTAACTTATGGAATTAGCGTATTGGGTAATGGTTAGCCTACATTGGGATTAGGTTCAGATTTTTTTGATATGTTTGGAGTGCATTATTGAAATTTTATGGTTTTATATCTATTCTATCTATAGGCCAAAATTTGTGGAATTTTTTCACAAAAGGTTTACTAAAGTTCCAATATCATAAGGTGAAGGTATAGTCAAAATTTGGGACTATTTTGATTTGTTTAAAATGAGATATTGATATTTTAGGTTATTTCATTAACCCTAGTTTTTTTATGGATCATGAAGTTACAAGTATTTTCAAGGGAAGAAAATATTGATGCTAGATAATGGTGTATCCTTTTTAAGGAGAATTATACTTAGATAATTTTTTGGCAAACATGTTTATCTCTTTCTTCATCTGAGCTTGGACAACATTGGTTTAATTAGTTTACTTTTTACAAAGGTATTCTTCATGGGAAGAAATGGAACAAATCTTCCCAGATCAATGGGATATAAAAGTAAAAGAGGATAAATAAGAGGAATGAAATAATGATGGTAATGAAGAAGAGAATGAATACAATGAAATAAAAATCAGTGGAAGAAAATAATGGCAATGAGGAAGAAGGTTCAAATTATTTGTCTTTAAAAAATTTGAGTCAGTTTTTCAGTTTCATGGATGCATTCAAAAGAAGAAGGTTGTTGTGTCCATAAAACCTACCAAAAAATATATCTTCATCAACATAAATGTGGCCAATAATCTATATGTTTAAGCAAATAATATCAAGCGGTTTTAAGTAGATGGTAAGAATATTCCAATGTTTAAACATTTAAAGCTCATTATGGAACATTTATATTTTTATGCTTTAGATATGTATGATGTGGATATGGTTATTGTATACCCATGGTTAAAAACTTTGGGAACACTCAATATTAATGTTCAGAACAAGCTCATGAGGTTTTAGTATAGGAAAAAGGTCACTTTATAGGATATCCTAGTGGGAAAGGCACCAATAATAATCAAGGTAGCTCATGAGGATGAGATTAAAATAGGTGATGAAAAGCATGTGAAAGATTCATATGAAGACATAGATGAATAAATAATACAATCAAATAAAAACACTTCATCTACTAAAGATACAAAGGAACCACCAAACCAAAAGGTCGAAGAGTAGAAGAAAAGGTTGATAAGGTCAAAGTATTATAATAAGTTGAGGTATATAAACACCCACATCATTATGAAAGGAAACAATCATGGAACCATGTAAGGGAGTGTCATAATAATAGGCACTTTATCTATATAATAAATATGAGTTCTAATAACTACGGCTATACATGGAAGCCGAAAAATACCTACTATGTTCATGGATGCAATCAAAGTAGTGCAAAATAATATGGTACATGGACATCAAATAAGTATAATAATGATCAAGGAGAGAATCAAAGAAGCATAATAGAATTGAAAACAAGCTTAGAGAGCTATCACCTACTGATATTACATATCGATGGCTAGATGATCTATATTAGAGACAAGTGTGCAATGATTTGAAGCAAACTCATTATTTGTTTTATTCCTATGTTTCAAAGATGAAACATGTCAAGGAGGGAAGTAATGCTATGTATATATGGATATGATATATTAATTTATATAGGTTGATGTAGATTCCAACATGTGGCACATATACACCTTATTTATCTATATGGGTCCAATATATTAGGATAATGGAGTAACTTGTGGAATTAGTGTATTGGGTAATGGTCAGCCTACGTTGGGATTATGAGGTTACCTATTCATTGTTAGTTAGATAGAGGTCTATATAAAGGATATGATTATAATTTTAAACAAATAATCAAGCATTGAGTCTTCTATTATAAGAGGATATTAGAGGTTGTCCCCTCAAAGAATCATTGTGGAGTTATTCATTCTTAAAGGGGTATTATATGGTGTTTCCCTACCTTAAAGGTATTCTATTTCTACATTTATTGAATATTTAGACATTTTGGTATACCTATATCTATTTTGATGTGCTTATCTACATTATATTCTACATTATTTTTAAATATTATATGTGTGGATCATACCATATATGCATCAAGGTCCTTCATTTTAAGTACATGACACCATTCCTCCTCCTCAACAAGGTCTTCTAGTGCCTCATGGTGATATGCCTATCATGAGATCAGTTGAAGTACCAAGTAGACAAGGAGGGAATGTGAATAAGGTACCTACTGAGACCACCTTTTTGAACATTTAATAAGGTGAACACTCTTTGGATTAGGTGGTAACAAAATTAGGGTAGAATGTACTCAAGGTAAATGATTCAATTGCATCCTACATAAGGGCTAAGAGGAAAATGATTGATGATATCTTGGGGAAATCTAAGGTGATTCCAACACACCCCCAAGTAACTTAGTAGCATACCACTAAAATTGAATTCAACAAATCTTATTCAACATAGTAGACACAAGGGTAGTAGTAGAAGATTCCCTTTGTTCCACAAGTTACACAAGTCAAAAGTGATTCCTTTACTTCTAAGATGTAGCCCAAGAGTGTTAATTCTCCCTTTAGCATTGTAGGGTACATGAAAAATTCTAATGTTATAGTTATTATGTGTGATTCTTTACTCATTCAAAGGAAGAAAGACCTTATTCAACAAAAGCTGTCTAAGCTTTGTTCATGAGTAAGCAAGCTAATAAAGTAAGTGCAATTTATGTTAATGATATTTAGCCTAATGAAATCCAAATTCCCAAAGGTAGTTAAGCCACATCCATTCTACTTATCAATCATAATAGGATATTGTATTATCAATATTTTCATGATAGATAGTGGTGCTTTTACTTTAGTCATGCCTTAAGCCATAGATGATAAGTTAGATCTCAAGTATGAAACCATTAAAAAGGGAGTTATAAAATTAGATGTGTCTCCCAAAAAGATGTTAGGTGTGTTTAAAGACCTTAAGATCATGTTAGTAGCCTCAACCAATTGTACTATCTCACAATATGTCATTGTAATTGATCTCCCTCCATATTTTGCTCTATGATTGTCTAGGAATTTTCATACAAAGATTGGGGGGTACTTTTCATCTGACTAGTCATACATGGTCTTTAGGAATAGACATGAGACAAGGGTAACTATTAGTTCTTAACCTATTTATAGGATTCAATTAGAACCTTATATTCCCAACCTATCTAATTTAAATTGCATTATCCTATATGAGGATGGAAATATCCGGGAGTAAGAGAATAAAGATCATCTTGAAGGAATCTCATATCTACTCTTTGATGAATGGCTAGTTTAAAATCATAGTTTTTATCCCTATAAAGACATTAACAAGGAAATCCTAGGTGTATAATTTGTTCATGAGGAAGGAACTCTTATACCTATCCTTACAAGCCATACTCAAGAACATGAAGGCATATGGACTTTATTATTTTATGGATCAAGGTAAAAAGATTGGATGTCAATTGGAATAATGTTTTTTGTCCCTTCTAATTAGAGGTACTATTATAAAATAAGGTTTCAATTTAGTTTTACTTCAAATACTATAGAATTTAAATCCCTCATACATGGGATACTATGGGCAAGGAGAAGAGGAATTAAAAATTTTCAAGTGAAGGGTGATAATGGTGAAATAGGTGAGAGGTGTTAGTGAATTTAAGAACAATTTTTTGAAGGCCTAAAATCACTAATTTTGGGATCTCTTAGAATACTTCCTAGCATTTGACATTTGTTCTATACCAATGGAGTCCAGTCATCATAAAGATGGACTTAAAGCCATTAGTTCCCAATATTATATTATTGATGGAGTCAAAGGCACTCAAGGATAGTCATAAATGAAGGATATATGTAGACCATATATACTTGAAAATGAGGTGATTTGTCAAGTCTTTGATAGTGATGACCAGATTACTTGTTTTCTTATGCATGAGGTAGAATTATGTCATAAGAATCAAAGTAGGTTATAACATCAATTTGATGATCAATTTTTTTTATCTTATAACTAAAAAAATTCCCAAGGGATTGGTGATATTAGATAGCATATTCAATGAATATGATCAGTTGAGGAAGGACAGGGTGAGTATCTCAACTAAAAAATGACATAATGAGAACATAACCATTTTTAAGGACAAGTTTCTTAAGTTGGGAAAAGTGAAAATAAAAGAATAAAATGTTTCCTTCATAGGCTTATTCCAAGAGTATGCATGTATCTTTACACAGGAGTACCATATTCTCAAGGGATGTGAACCCAAGTTAGTCTAAGACACAATAGAGTTGGAAGATAATGCAAAATCGATAAGGCAAAAGCAAAGACAAGTCAACCCTAAAGTTGAAGATCTCATCATAAGGGAGTTGTTTAAATTGAATTAATGTAAGATCATATTCCCCATTAATCATTCCTCATGGGTATAAAACCTTATGCTTTTGAGGAATAATAATGGAGAGATACACCTATGTGTTGACTTTAGAGACCTTAACAATGTGTCTTTAGAAGACCATTATCCACTACCCTCTATGGATTAAATTCTTCATAAGGTTTCAGGCTCTTAGATTTCTTATTTGCTTGATGTATACTCTATAAATAGTCATATATTATTTATGGAGGAAGACATACATAAGACTACTTTCACTACAAAGTGAGGGACCTATGCATACATGAAAATGCCTTTTGGACTGTCTAATATAGGGGTAACTTTCCAAAGGGAAATGGATGTTGTCTTTGAGGGGATAATTAATGATATGGTTCTCATATATCTTTATGACATCACTATGTTCTCTAAATATCCAATAGATCACATGGTACATTGGAAATTAGTCTTTGATAGGTGCATGTGGTTTGGAGTATCCTTAAATCTCAAAAAATACATCTTTACAGTTCATGAAGGAATATTATTAGGGCATGTGGTGTCAAATTATGGACTCTACATAGACCCTAAGAGGGTTGAATAAATCTTATCCTTACCCCTACCTAAGAACAAGAAAGGTTTGTAGAGCTTCTTGGGGAATATCAACTTCATAAGGAGGTTTATTTTGAGTTTTACAAAGCTAGTCAAGCCTATTATTCACATGTTTAAGAATCACAAGGAGTTATCATGGAAAAATAAAGGAAAGATAATATTTGATGCCAGAAAATAGGCCATATCTCAATCCCCCACACTCCTTAACCTTGATTTTAGCAAATTATTTTTTTTGTATGCATTTTCCATAGTTGATGTAATTTTTACCATGTTTATGTAGCCAAATGATGAAGGCCTACAATAACCCATTTTTTTATTTAGTCAAGCCTTCAAAGGATATTAAGAAATGTATAACATTTTGGATAATCATGGATTTTTTTTATTATAGGGTTGAATAATTTTACACACATGGTGTCTAACAACAAAGTTATAGTGATGGTAGTACACTTAAACATTAAAGAGTTTATATTGAATAGATATTTGAGTGAGAAGAGAGATGTGTGGGTAACCAAGTGTATGAAATATGAAAATAAGTTGAGTGTTACAAAGATAATAATAGGTAGAGTTCTATGTGAGCATATTTTATCATAGTTTAAGGAAGATAAATAAATAGTGTTGGCAGTCCATGACAGTCAACAAGTAACTACAAACAACACACCTCTCAGATGAACCAATGATGTGGTCAAGTTACTCTAAATAGGGAAATGTCATTTGCATTTATATAGAACCAAAATAAGTAATTTTATACTAAAGAACATACCCTATGTTTTGATATATGGAATGATATTTAACAAGGACTTATGTGGTATACACCTAAGATGTGTTGAATCAAGCCAAATTGAGAAACTACATAAGCACTTTTATGATGGGCCTACTGGTGGGAGATTTAATACCAAGACCATAGCCTCTAAAATCATTATAGGAGGTTACTTTTGGCCTAAGTTGTTTAGTTATTCACATGCTTAGGTCAAGAAGTTTTATAAATGTGCCATGTTAACTAGCAAATAAAATTTATCTACCCTTCCCTTAAAACCATTCCAAGTTGAGTAAACCTTCATTCAATGGGGAATATAATTAATAAAAATGATCCATCCCCCTTATAGTGTTTACATAAGTGGGACATAAAAAAATTGACTACTTCATGAGATGGGTGGAGGTATTTGTACTTAAGGACGCTAGTGAGAACTCGATCTTGGAGTTCTATGATAATATTATGACCATATTTGGTATACCTTAAATAATCATATATTCTATTTCCTAGCCCTAAGTAGTGATAAAGTATGTGAGTGGGAACTTAGCCATACAATCTATGTCAACGCTTTCTCCAACTATTATTCACAAGGTAATGGGATAGCAAAGTCCACAAATAATAAATTTATAAAGATCATCAAGAGAACCATGGATAATAGCCAAAGATAATGGCATACAAGGTTGAGAACTACCTTATGGTCAAATAGAGTTAAACCTAAGAGGTCTACTAGACACTCTCCATACCTCTTCATATATGGTAGAGAGGCAAGATTATCTATTTGCCTTGAAATGCCAACCTTATGTCTTTATTACCAACTTGATCTCTTCTAAGATGATGTGATGTAAGTGAGGATGATTGAACATCAAGTCAAGTATTCATTTGACAAAATTTATTCATAAAGGAAATTACAACAAGGATATATAGTACTCAAGTGGGATGAGGATTGTGAAAACCTAGGAAAATAATCCAAGTTTGAAAACCTTTGGAGTGGACCTTATATCATCACCAGCTACAAGGAAAGTAATGACTTTAAACTTTATTTATTGAATGGTGGGGAACTCAGAATCCATTTCAATGGGATGTAACTCATTTTTTTCTATAAGTATCCTTCATGTTACTCTTATACAAAGTAGCTAGAGTTTGTATTTTCCCTCTAAGTTCTTTTGCACATGCTTATTTTTGTTATTTGGTCTTATTGTTGGTATTTGTGTTTTGTATTTTATTGTATTTTCTTTGTTGCTTTGTTTGGACTCATTGTTTTAAAGTATTCAAGGTATAAAGTAGAGTCCATGTGTAGTCATATTTCATTTTCTAAGTCATCAAGAGCAAGTGAAAGATTTTGAGTCCCTTGACTAGTAGGCTAGTCAATCTAGCTGAGTCACCAAAAATGTTGACCACTTTCTAGAATCAAACCTAGAAAGGATTAAACATAATGTACTTAAGTCCTAATCCAAGATCATTGGCCCTTATCATTATATTCATCTTATGAGTTTGGAAAGTGTTCAAACAACTCACTATTTTGTCATATTCTAACTCTACTTTATGAGCCTTTATAAAATAAAGTGTTTTCATGGTGGTTTATCATGTTTAATGATCCTTGGTCACTTTTATGAATCTCTAATATTTGATAAAAGCCATGGTGAAGGTGAATTTATAGGGTAGTCTAATGGAGACTCACAAACACCTTTGTTTAACTAGTTAGATGAGGAATGTTCATCTTTCAAGCTTAAATAATATCATGGAAAGTGTATTGGGGTATATTTTAGGTATTTAAGAAGTCATAAAGTTATTTTAAAAATATAATAGAATAATATTCAGTTGATATGCCTCTTAAGGTCATATATCTATGATAAAGTCTATGTTTTGGTAATAATTAGTGGTGAATGTAGAGGGTAGTCTAATGGAGACTCATAAACACCTTTGTTTAACTCAATTAGATGAGGTATGTTCATCTTTAAAGCTTAAATAATATCATGGAAAGTGTATTGGGGTCTATTATAGGTATTGAAGAAGTCATAAAGTTATTTTTAAAATATAATAGAATAATATTCAGTTGATATGCCTCTTAAGGTCATATATCTATGATAAAGTCTATGTTTTGGTAATAATTAGTCCTAATGTGACCTTGTTTAGCTACTAAGTCACCTCCCATGCCTCTAATATACTCCATGAGCTTCATTATACCATTATTAAACTTTATCATACCTCATTGTGTCTATTACCATCATGGTCAATGCTTAAATCCTCCCCAATGGGCCCCAAATGTGCTAAATAATGACTTTTCAACTCCCCTAATTCATAACATTAGGTTAAAAGTGTCACATGATCCCTATTTTTACTCCATCACACCTAATAATTATTTATTTTTGTCTAAAATAATAAGAAATATAGATAAGTTTTAGGTTGTAGAGGTTTCTCATATGGTACAGATTCATACAGTATGGATTGGTTGAGGTGGAGTCATGGTTTTTTAGTGGGAGGTCAGCAATGTCAATTAAATGAGAAATCAATTTTTTTAGTGTGAAGGAAGCTTAAAACCATCATATCTCTGCTTAGAGCTCATCATAAAAATTAGAAATCTCCTTAGGTTTATACTCAAACCATATGGAGGAGAGATAACAAAGGTTAAAGATCATAATTAGGGAAATTTAACTCAACCAAATTATATCCTTGGGAATTTGTTTTTAGATTTTTCTCATGAGCTATATGAACATTTATTAATAACTTAAGGAATTTTTATGCCATCCTTGTTTACATAAGCTAATTTGGATAGAATAATTATTAAGGATTCTTGGCTTACCTTCTCAAACCAATGATTGATTTTATGTACTCATGTATTGAAGGATGCTATCATAAATTTTATCACTTGAATCACACATGTGATCTCATAAAATAATCAAAAATTCAAGACTAGATCATGTGTGTAATCTACAGATAGTTCTATGCAATGGATAGAGGTTGAATTTCCTCATTAGAAGTTGTTGGATGAGTTGAAGAGTTGGTAGAGTGTTTTAGGTTTCACAATTCCTCCTTGATTTGGTTAGAAGTCTAATGGTCTCTTTTCATCTTATAATCTCTAACAAATTAAGGACTAATACATAATTGAAGGAAATTTTATCTTGAGCATTCTGTGTGGATTAATGGCATGTGCAGAAATTTTTAATGCAACTCAAGAACATGTAAATAAAGTGTTGAAGTCATGGTAATTTTTCATCATGGCCTTGTGAGTAAATTTTCCAACCCCCATGGTATTATCACTAGTGTAGAAACCAACCTCATGATCTCTAAAACCACATAGTTTTATAAGATATTAAGTTTTTTTCTAAGATTAATGTTTCTTTGAGTCTCCTAGGTTTCACTTTTGGACTGTGCGCACCCATTTTCCTGCCTCTAAAGTCATATATATTTTGTATATGAGTGTGAGGGTATTAATTATTTATGTGGTTTATATTTTAAGTTTTATTATCCTCCATTTAATGTAATTTTAATTATCTTATAATTTCACATTATTTTCACTATCATTCATACTCTATTCCAACTCTATGTTCATGTTTCACCATCTTCCATCCCACAGTCATATTCATTATCTTATCCACCCTTCCTTTCAAGGCCAAACAAACATAGAAGACATAAATTAAAATTTGAACCCTAAAATACCATAAGATCATAAAATTTTAATAATATTAAAAAATGATATACCATTTTGGAGCAACAAATGATCATCTATAGGAAATCACCTTAAGGGTATTATATGAAAGTCTCTAAGAACAATATGTGTGGGTCACCATGAGCATAGGAAGTAGTGTGATAAAAAGAATAAATGTATATAATGGAAAAAATATAATATTAGATAATATTTTTATAGGCTTAAAATATTTACAAACACCATAATCCCTCAAGAACTCATCTCTCAAGCCCTATGAATAGTTAAAGAAGGCCACTGAGCGACTACATATCTGATGGCATACATTGAGATATGTATCTTGAATATGTTAAGAGGAAACCATAAGTTAAGGTAAATTAATATTTATAATAATTTATGGGGATGAGGATGTTAGTGTTCACTCCCTTTAAAGAGGAAGAAAGCATCAAACAAAAGCTTGAAGATACACAAGCTTTCATAGGCATAAGCCATAAGCCTGAGTAGAGGAAGATATACAAGGGAAGAAATGTTTGGAGTATATGTATTATGGTGTATCTGACACTTAAACACACTAATTATATAATATAATAATGAAAAATTTATTTAAATAAGGGATGAAGACCATACTCATAAATTTCATTCTCAATCACATAGTCAGTAGGCAACCCACTACTAGTTTAAGAAAAATGAGTATTTGAGACAACTGTAGGCATGGAAAAGCTCAAAAATATAGTAAAAATGGTTATAATTTCAAATTTAATGTATCCATGACTCCATATAGGCTATATAAATAGTGTATATACTAATTTTTTAATCTCAGACCAATCCCTATCTGTGATAGTTAGTTGTGGGGTTTAGATTAACAAAACCATGTTTTGAAAGGTTTGTAAATGTATTTGGATAAATAAATTATTTATTATCAATAAAAAATGATGGTAAGGATCCTTATAATTTATATAAAATCATTATAATTCAAATTTTCATTAGGTGCCATTGAAGATAGGCCATTGCAAACAACTACATAAACTTATTCATAGACCCTACTTCCATCTTAAGCTTTATCAAAGCTATTAAAATGAGTTGTATGGTCAATGATGTGTGTATGAACATGTTTAAGACACAAATTATAAGGTTTCAATTTCAAATTAGTGAGAGGTAATGAAAATTATCTTTAAAACCTTGACAAAACAATTAACCCTACACATAGTCAATTGTAGCCCAACTTTAAGTGTTCACACAACTCACCACATGGATGCTCAGGGCCAAAGATCTTATGGAAGTTTAAGTATACATATGGAATAAACATTCATGAAATATTGGTTTTAATTGGGGGTATAAAATTTATTAATGAACCTTAAGAAAATAACCAATCATAATTGATCTACAAACAACCCTAGTGTCACCTTCCAACATTCCTATCTCCACTCACCATTTACATGGAAACTCATGTCATTCATGAAAGAGGAGGAGGTTAATAAATTGTATATTTGTGTCATTTTTTCCTAGTTTATATGTCCATATGATAATAATAATTAAGATTATGGATGTCTCAAACCCTGTATAAACCCTAAGAGTGACCTAATTATGGATTTTGACCTCAAAACCCATCCAAATGAATTGGTTTGTCTATGTAATGACCTTTATATCTCCTTAAGTCTCTTGAGAATCAAAATTAATCACTATTTATCATGTATAGGACTCAATTTGTATGGAATAAATCTTGAAAGTGTTATTTTGAGTTGAATATCAAGAAAATGGGAAGTGTTTCTATAAACAATGAAGTCAAGGAGGGAAAATGAGTCCTACAGCATCTAAACAAGTCCTCTAGTAGTCATGAAAGTGACCTCCTTAACTAGTTGAGAAAATACATAAAAACAAGTGTTAGAATTGATGGCTATATGCATCTAAATGGGGTCAAATGGTCTAATCAAGCCAATGATGCTACTTTATTGGATATATAAGGTAATTTTTATGTTGTATATGATGCAAGAGTGCCTTGTAACTATAGTTTTTTTTTAAAAGTTCATGATCCAAGTCTATAGACAAATTAATCCCATCATATCCTATATTATTATGTCACAAAAATGAGGAGTATAGGGCCATTTGAGTATCAATAACACTTAAAAATTTTAAGGGAGGGTCTATCATGATGTTGAGATACATCCTTATCAATTTAAATCCTAAGAAAATCCCTTATAGTTAATAATTCTACCTGCAAACATCTAGAACCTACTCAAAAGGCATTTTTCTCACCCTAAGAACATCTTAAAATGCTCACCATAGATTTAATTCTATGCATGGGGAGTCCTAAACTTTATTGAAGGTGAGGAGGTTTATTATCTTCAATTTGGTATAACTGGTTTAGAGATATAAGCCTCAGTCTCCATGAACCATCCCTAAGATCCCCAAGCACTCCTAAACCCCCTTAAACCCTAATAAGGACTCAACTATAAATGTTTATTTAAAATTGCATTCAAATACTTAGGAATTAATTGAGTAACACGTGCATCCTATTGACAACTCAGAGGAGCTCATATCCATGGAACTTGATGGTACATAGGTTATAAAGAGCCCTCTTGAAAGTGCAAGTTTGTAGAGTTTTGGGTATTAAATGTGTTGTAGATCCTAAACAAGAGTTCCATATTATGGGAAATGTAATTTAAAGTATTTTTATAATTATAAATTTATATAATTATAAAATTATATAATTATTCAAGAATATTCCTAAAAGTATCTTTGTCATCTTATTCGAAATAGCTCATTTGTGGAACTGGCCATAGAGGCCTAGTCTAGCAATGCCAATGCATTTGGAGGTGAAAATAGTTGAGAAAAGGCCTAAGTGTTGTTATAATGAGTTTATAAATGACATTTTAATCCCTCTCAAGTTTTTTTAATTCATGGTTAAACTAATTTAATCTTTCAAATAGTGGGTATGCATAAAATGAAGAACTTATAAATAGGTCTACTTAAAGTACAAATGGAAGGCTTTAGTTGGCATGGAACAAAATTATGGAATTGATGAGAAATTATTCAACTTGGTAACTACCCATTTATCTAATAATATCCTAATTTAAGGCCATTATGATAGGGTAGAGGTAGTTTCAAAGGCAAATCAACATGTACATTAAAGGAGGGGCTACTCAATGCCTCTTGGATGCCTATCCATACCCAATTTTCATTATGTAACTAACATTGGATGTAATATTGGACTATTTTGAGCATTTTATATTCCTTTATGAATTCAAATATATGAGTTACAACCTCTACATATCATCCCAATGCCCAAAGTGGACTCATTGAAGGAGTGCCAATGCATGAGAGGAGTGAACATTCCTATTGTAACTACCATACACCACCTTGGCCTCATTCATGGCCTTTCCCACACCTATAAATTTTTTAATTGATATTTTTTTAACATCCCTCATTTGTTTGTAATAAATATCTACCAAAATTTATTTGTACTCCTTTGAATCAATAAAAGAATACTTGCAGATTTCTTGTTGAATGCTAGTGTGTTTCATGAGAGATGATTTTCAGAATGTATGAATTATGTTATCATATATAGGTAATTTAATGAACATAAATTCAAATTATTAGTATATTTTATGTTTTATGAAGTTTTATAAATTATATGTGTTCTTTAAATTTCATAAGTTAATAGTGTCTTGTGCAAATCTAGGCCTTTCTCCTTCAACATACCAAACTCTTACTCAACATCCATATGAAACATTCATACTTATAAAATTGTCAAGAGGTTTAATTAGTTGTAACATTTATCTATTTAATTATTTTATTCAAAGGATAGACTAAGAGTGTATATTCAATCATTGGTGCATTACCACTTTAGTGTAGGTTTTATTACCAGTTTTATCTCTTTCCCTTTTCATTAGAATAAGACTAGGTCATAGAGAAAGTTGAAGTGAAAAATTAGTGGAGATATCCCCATAAAAACTATAGGTTTTACCTTCATCTTAGGTATCCCATAACCTATAGGTCAATCCAATTTTATTCTAGGTTTGAGGTGGATGTGAACAATCTTCCTCAAGAAGGGTGTAACTTAGTTACCTAACATTTAACTTTGGTGCTCCCACCAAAAGCACTCATAATAATTACAATATTAATGTTTATTACAATGAATTCCATGTTTCTCAACATGATATATAATATTATAATTCAATCCAAAGTTCATGTTATGTAGAAAAAGTAATGTTTCATCCCATAAACCAAATCTCTAACATGCAAATAACTAAGTTTCAATAATTCATGAAAATTCAAAACAAACTCTTACAAATGTAATCCAAACCTCAATAGATGTAGTGAGTCATACATAATATTTTTTTTTTCCAAAATACACTTTGTGATCATATCAATAACATCATTTTAAAACCTCATATTCAAAATAAATTCATTCAACACCTATGAATTGAGCCATTAGCACATCTGTATTTCATAGTGGATATTGATTTTTTTCCTTAAAACCAACAAAACTTTGACAAAGCTTAATGTTTTATCCTACAAATTATATATAAAAAATTTATCTCTAATTTAACTCTTATTATAGACACTTATTTTTCATAAATCTAACCTACCTATAAAACCTAAGCACCAGTTATGTCACCTACCTCAAATGCTAGTATAAAACATCCCTTGATGCCCTCCTCTAAGTTCTGTCACCATAATATCTCTTTGCATCAAAAATAATTTCCTGTAGGTCTCAAAATATTCAAATAGAAAATGTTTAAATGATTTCATTTTTATCTCTTTATAATAAAATTTCAAAATTTTGAACCTTTAAAAATTTCTCATTTAGGGTTTATTTTTTCCATCATATATTTGTTTGCATAGGTTTATTTGAAAAAATAGAACAAGAAGTAGAATCCTCCGATTGTACTAAATTTTTAAGCACTGATAGAATTTTTTTTTTATAAAAATCAATTATTTCTCTATTAGTTTTTAGCCTTTTAGATTTAATTATAGATTTGCATCCTATTCAAACATAATATGTGCTTGCCTTGATAGAGCCATATTAACACTTCACTAGAAACGTATATCATTTCATGTTCATGCATGTAATTGAAGGTGTGTATGTTACTTTAATTTAGTTAATTTATATCATTTATAACAACATTTATATTTTTGCTTTTATGTTTCTATGTTTCTTTCTCAAAGCACCATCCTACATTACATTATTGTGATATATGATGACCTTTTGGTAGGTAATATGTGCACACCTATATTTATCACTTACTATAATTTTATTTGTAGGACTCACTAGCACATCAATATCTTGGAGATCACATCTTAAAGAAAGCACCAATAAATGGGAGGGGTTTATTCATGTTAACTTTGTGAGCGATGTCCATTCTTTAATATCATTTCCATTGTGTTGTTAACTCCATTTATCCTTCTTCATGACTGTTTTCCCTTCATTCCTCCTATTCTAACTAGTTTCATGAATTTTCCCAACAAACTCAATACAAATCAATCTATTTATATACATCATTCCATGTATTTCTTAGTAAATGGGCATGCTCAATCTAACATACATATTATTTGTGTCCTTTTCCTACTAAATAAACCATATCAATCTAGTTTTCATCCATATTCTAACCAAATCAATCACGATAAAATTATTTGTTTTCTTATTTTTACTAGATTGACATGGATAGCCTAATTTGTGTCATTCCCAATTCACTATAATGAATCAGCTGAAATAGATTCCATCAAATTTGAGATAGTTCACTTTTAGGACATTGTCTAATATTTATAGGGTTCTCAAATATCATTCATATAGGATAACAACACTTATCTACTTTTATTGCACATTAAAATTCTTATCTAAGTATATATGAGGAATTGTGATATAAATTTTTATTCTTGTGGAGATCTAGTCTTATTCAAGGTCTTTGAAGCTATATAAAAGGAATTTGAACTAAGGAGGTACCCCTTAGTTATTGGAGTCCCCAGTTAAATATACTTAGGTATTCATCATTTCCATTTGAGGTATTCACCCACAACATATATTTCAATGTTCCACTAGAGACAAAGAGGAGATTTATGTGCCAACAAGTCTACTAAATATAAGTATCCCTATACTTAATCCCTTTCATTTTATTTAGTTGTCTTCACACACACACACACACACACACACACACACACACAAAAAAAAAAATTAATTAATATTATTTGATTATTTTTTCCCTTTCCTCACCTATATTATCCTAGTGTATGTTATTAAGGTTTTTATATAGTCATTTGGTATTTATTTATTGTTAGTTTATTTTAACCATCTTGGATCTAGGTCTCCCTTATTCATCATTGCCTTACATGTGGTTTCATTATTATTTCCTTGATACAACCTTATAAAAAACACTTAATTATAGCCTCCACCTCACTTTACAACATGTCTTCTTGTATGTAGTTTGTCCTAGTATGGTTTTATTTCATAGATTAGAAGATATAATGATTGTTGATCATATTTTGCCAACATATAATTTCACCACACCATTCCCCATAATTTCACCCACCTCATTATCACACATTTTCCCACCTTATTCCCACACTAATTTCCACCCCATTCCTAATCTATTCCCTACACAATTTGCCATACCTTTCACCACCCTATTCTCACACCATTCATCACATTATTCCCTTTTCAAACACTATTTACCTCTTCATTCCCTAGAAATTGTCCCTAATTTATTATTATTCATAAATCCAAGTTACCATGCCATTCACTACATCTCTCCATAGTTAGTTCTCATGTCATTCCCTACTCCATTTATAACACTATTCCCAACACCATTAACTAAAATATTAACCATATAATTCCTTTAAAAAATTCCCCACATAGTTTACCATCCTTTTTTATCCATGTTCCCCACCCCATTCAACATCCCATTTCCACACCATTGACCACATGTTTCCTTGTTCAAGCACTATTTACAACTAATTTTTACACACCATTTCACTCCTTATTCCACACAAACCATACCCATTACCATTCCTCATTTTGTCTTATTCCAACAAAAATCTCATCACACCATTCCATAGATTTTTCCCCACCTTAGTCATTCCACTCACTACCCTATTTCCCACATTGTTCCAAATGACATTTCCCCTCATATTCCCCACACATTATTCCTAAAAATATCTTTTGTTTATTCCCATTTCCAAATACTAACCACCACACTATTACTCACACCCATTTAACATATAATTCACCATTTTCTTTCCCACACTATTCCCAATATTTTTTTAATAACATTATTACCAAAAATTTATCCTTATTCCAAACCTACCCCAAATCTCATTCCTATCTACGTCACATTTCCATTTCATTTTCAAAGTATCTTTCACCACACCATTCCTCTAGTTATTCTCCATCTTATTCCCTAATTTATTTCTCATTATTGTGCATGTTTTAATACTTTATTCATCACATCTTATTCCTAGATCTCGTTCCCTTCAAAACCATCCCCTATTCATGATTTTTCCAAAATATTGTCCACTACATTTTTCCCACACCATTCCCTACCATTTTTACCACACCATTCCCCACCTTATTTCCCAGTCTATTCCCACTTCCTTATTTGTTTAATAGATCACTTTATTAAATTAAATTATTACTCAATTAAATTACTTATTAACAAATAGTAATTAATAATAACTTAATGTTAATTCATCATTAATATATTTTTAAATAATTATTAAATAAGTATTTAAATTAATTATATAATAATATAAAATAAATATATATATATATAGTATTAGTTTAGTACAATATATTTTATGTAGTGATAACTATTTTTCATAATTATTATTTTTAAAGTAAGATTTAACTAGTAAAATATTTCATTATTATTCATTTACATATTTTTAATAAATTAATAACATATTAATAATCAATGTAATCTATTTTAATTAATTAAATAATTAAAATATCAAATATTTTGACATATTTAATAAATATAGATGTTGTCAAAGACATTGAATAAAAAATGGAATATATTTTTTTCATAATTTTTTTTTTGACACTAACCTTTAATATAGAAATATGGATCCATTAAAATTTTATTTTCTTAGAGGGAGTTTTTAAAGTTTGACAAAACTTTTTGAGGGATATTAAAGAGAGAGAATCAAATTTGGAGTGAATTTTCTTTAGGAGTAAGAGGGAGATTTGAAGCTTCCATGGAATGTATGGAGGGAGTACATACCTATTTATTATGCATGCATTTTCCCCATGATTTTACTAAAAAAGTGTACAAAAAAGGAGAAGATAAGGAAGGATGATAGGAAAAAAAAGGATTAGAAGAATTTGAGGTTTAGTTGCAAGAATAAATATTGCAACAATTAGAATATTGTTAAAAATGTAAACTAGGTAAAATCTTAGCTATATTTGTTATCATGTTTTTGTAGCTAGGATTTGTAGAATGTTTCATTCTATAATGTGGTCGTAAATTTTAGATATTAAAATATTTTTTTCATATTTTATTTCACATATTTATATTATGTTTTTTAATTTTAATTTTAAGCTTTTATACATTTTATATAAATAAACCTAGTTAAAACTATAGACAAAAACTCCAATATAAATTTGAGGTAAAAACCCTAGAAAAAATCCTAGAAAAAAACCCTAGTATAAATATTACTTATTAGAAGTATAAATTTGTGTGTGTGTGGTATAAGGTACATAAAAAAATGCAATCCCATTATCCATGTCAATAAATTTTTAAAATGGTGTTGCAAACTATTGTATATGTCAGTGCTAATGTTCATGTCATTGTAAAATGTTATATATATATCAAGAGTTTTACACCACCCATAGAATCATTGATTGTTCATAAATAAATATATAGAGAATATATAAACCCCATCATAGTCTTGATACACATTCACATGTTGAGGATCAAAGGAGTAACTCAACCCTCATGGTTATCAATAGTTTACTAGTAGTATTACACCAACATACAAGGGTAATGATTTCAAAAGTATATATATATATATATATATATATATATATATATATATATATATATATATATATATATATAGTTCATAAATAAATATATAGAGAATATATAAACCCCATCATAGTCTTGACACACATTCACATGTTGAGGATCAACGGATTAACTCACCCCTCATGGTTATCAATAGTTTACAAGTAGTATTACACCAACATTCAAGGATAATGATTTTAAAAGTATGTATATATATATATATATATATATATATATATATATATATATATATATATATATATATATATATATATATATATGTATATATATATGTATATATATATGTATATATATATATATGTATATATATATATGTATATATATATATGTATATATATATATATGTATATATATATATATGTATATATATATATACATATATATATATATATGTATATATATATATATATACATATATATATATATATATATGTGTATATATGTATATATATGTGTATATATGTATATATATATGTATATATATATGTATATATATATGTGTATATATATATGTATATATATATATATATATGTATATATATATATATATATAGATATATAGATATATACATATACATATATATATGTATGTGTATATATATATATATATATACATATATATATATATATATTTATACATATATACATATATACATATATATGTTTTTAAGTTTTGATGGAATGTCTATTAAAAATTTGAAGCTGTATAGTGATGAGATGGAGTAACGCAATATGACCCATTAACCATGAACTACTTTAAAGGAGTGACATAGTTAATGTTTCATCCATATCTTTAGTCATTTATTTTATTTTATTTTGAAAAAAATTATATAGGTTCCTAACCTTAGTTTTTTATTACGTATCATCTTATATTCCTTCATCATAGCCTCTTTATCTTTCTCATACTTATAAATAAATCTAGATAGCCTACGCCGCCCCTTCCCCCCACCCCCCCCACCCCCCCCCCCCCCCCCCAATGCAAAACACCCCCCTACCCTCCCCAACCACACAATAACATTGATGATATTTTCCATTCAATATTGAATGGGGATGAAGATGACGTGCCTCCACCTAATTTTGACATTGTTAGACCATATCATCTCATAGTGGATGAGCATGGATAATTTTATGAATGGACCCCTAAAATATTTTATAATATCTTGGTGATTCCTAGATGACATGCATAATTCTATTGGCTAATATTTAGTAAAATTTCCATGCAAGTGTAACTTGACTAGTTATTCCATTAACTCTTTCAAAAAATATTTTAATTATTAAATGACTTAAATGTAAAACTAGAATAAAGATATAATTTGTTAACATTTCAATGGACTAATTTTTAATTAATTTATTTATTTAATACAACCAAACAATTTAATTTTAAACAATTTGTTTTTCACCTAATAAATTCACCTTTTCCAACATCATTACAAAATTAGAGTTTTTAAAAATGAAATATATATTTTTAAAATAAGTTTATCCCACATAATTTTCCTCTTTCTTGCATGGATGATAGTGGCATGTGTCAATATATCCTTCCTTATTTTTGTGTATTTATTCCATTTACTTTATGTTTATTTTATCCTTTTGATTGGGTATCATAAATCTTGTGAAAACCTATTATTTATGTGTGCATTATTTGTGAATTTTTTACTTCAAAAATATCCATGTTCTTGGCATGTCTCACTCATGCATTAGACCTTGGATAAATTTTAATACTATTATTAATAACAATTATAGGGTCAACATACCTTTATGCATTAATTATATGCTAGATATTTATGATGCCTTTCTTACAATGGTAGTTTATTGACTCTCAATTAATTTTTATTATTTTTAAATTATACATTAATTAGATATTAATTAATTTAGTATTTTTTCTTGTGTATGTTTCTAGTCATTAACCAAATAACTTACATGATTATTCATTACCCAAATAAAAAATTTCCTTTTCCTCATGTATTATTTTTAATAATCACAAAGCAAGGTATCTAACTTTAGCACACAACCATCATAATATTTTTTTATTAAGGGGATGAATCTTTAAACTTAACATTTAAATAAACAACTATACTTTGTTGGTTAGAAATTATTTGGAAGAGATTTGAAATTATTTTATCTTTCTCAATGGTTATTTTTAATAGTTCATAAATTTTGGAATACATTACTAAGTTCAAATTGTTAAACATAACTAATAAATTCTCAACAAAATTATTCTAATTGAAAAACAACATTGAATAATTTTTGGTTTTTTTCATCAAATTTTATATCTCTTTAATAATAATCTTTTTTTATTAGGTGGGGCCATGGTATCTTATTTACCTCCTAGGATAGCCACCCTAATAATTTTATTCATCATTTAATTTTCCATATAAAATGCATGTGAACTATTTGACCAAATGTGGATGAAATAATCAAACACTTTATAGGCATACATATGTCTCAATTATTCATATATCAGTTAAGGATTTTTGTTAATAAACCTCCAAAATCCCAAAATCATAAAAAAAAAATCTCAATTACCATATATTTATATGACGTTGTAGACACCTTAATTTTACACAAAACCTTTATTCCTATTATCTTATTCCTAATTTAGATTATTTTGAAAACTTGTAAGTTTAGAATATTCCTTGGATTACTCCAGTCCCACATTAGGTATTTACTTGGTCCATTAAGCCATCATATAAAAACTTATAAATAATTTATAGGTTATAAATATATACTCTTTCTCACTTATCACCTAGACCTACCTAAAAATAGAGCCAAAATCATCTCCTAGATAAACCCCTATAATGTATGAGTTCATCTTAGACAAACCCATATACGTAAGGGTTTCTCCCTTTTTTGTGGGTATGTTATCCCTTTGACGTGAATCTTGTGATTTTACTCTTGTTTTTATACACTACCATATTTATAAAAATTTGTTAAGTTATATGAGGTCATATTATCTATAAAAATTTTAACCATGCCATTCATCTTCTAGAAGCTACGATTAAGGAAAAATAATAAAAAATCATAAGACACTCCCAAATACTAAGATCTAACTAAAACTCAAGCCAAGAGTAAAATCAAATCCAATATAATTACAACATTATCATCTTATTTTGGTGTCTCTACATTTAAATTTTTATAATGAATGGTATTATATTTCATGTATTTACATCATCCCTTATATGGAAGAGTATGTTCTCAAACCCTCACTCAATATGTTCCTTACACACATTCATAGAACTATGTGGAGGTTTGATTCCATTCATGTAGTATACATAGTTTTCAATGTTGGCTTGATGGTTGTTCAAATCCATAATTATTTATTTTATTTTTGAGTGCAATATAAATCAATAAGGAGGTTCATATAATATAAAAATTTTACCCATAATATATATGAAGTGAAGGTACAAGTGTAATAGAAATGTGGTACTGCACAAGTGATATAAAATATACACTACAAAACCAAAATAGGATGAACCCAACCATAATTATAATATGATGGTTGTACATGTTTCTATAGCAAATAAATATTTCTATCCCAGTGAATTATTATTTCCTAAATCATCTTATAGATTCCATATTTTAGGAGCAAGTTGCACATAATTTGCATAGTCTGTCTATATTCTTAGATTTACAAAACATCAAATAGGTGGGATAATTCATTACCCCTATTTCATTTAAATTTACTAGTGTAGATTAAATTGTATTATTTATAATTTTTTCTTGTCATTACTTATTATATATATCTATATTTGGTATTATTCAATCATGTATGCTAAATCTATTTAGTTGGAACTAGTTTATTCCTTATCTTGTTTAAAACCATAATTAGTGTTTTTGGTGAACCCTAAATCTTCAACACATTAAACATAGTTTTTATTAAAATGTTCTCTTTATATTAGGTCTTGGTTATTTCTCATATTTTAATCCTATGGTTTTATCATTTATTTCAACACTTTAACTTGTGTGTATATTTCTTGATTTTCATTAGATTCTAGATTAACAAAATGGATGAAATCATAATTATTTAATTTATTGTTGAACATTAAAAAAAATTAAACCCTATTCAAATTTATGAAATGATACATGAATTTAATGATTTAATTAATAAAAAACGTTCTCATATAACTTTCCTAGGGTTTTTGCTTCTATACAGTCTATACTTTGAATCAATATTTGACTCTTCTGTATATGCAAAATATCGAGACTAACTTAATTTAAATTGATGAAAACTAACCATTGAATTTTTTTTATTGATATTACAACCATTTATTTACATGATTTACAAATTGTGATACATTTTATAAATGACTTGAAAAATAAAACACATAATCTATCTACAAATATCAATCCACTCAAAGTTTACATTACACAATCGCATTTAAATATTTTAGAGCCAACATAGATTATCACTAGTGACCATTACTATTACTTTTGTGATGCTCATTTACCATTATATGAAGAAATTCTAGTATGTCCATATGACCTTAGCCATATATATTAATACCTAACAAGGAATAGTGTGGGATTAAATGCATACATCATTTGACATATTTATCATACCATAGCCTTTTAAATATACTTTCTTCTTCTATATGTTATTCCTTAAATTTTTTTCATCCTAAAAACTTATTTTTCAAATTTAAAAAATTATAAAAACATTAGTAAAAGACAAACATAAAAGAAAAAGTCCATCTTCATCATATGATATACATATTCGTTCTTCCTAAAACATTTTTTTTTAATTAAAAAAATGTATAAAAACATTATTAAAATATAAAATACCAAAAACTAATTCTATTTATATTCATAATAGGATATACATCATACCTATATACGTACACTACATATTTTTTATGTCCATCTTTTCCTACATGATTTAAGTAAGATGAAGGATAAATATCGATAGATATGCTTCTAATTACATTTGTGGATTTACCATGAGGGGAAATTTCTTCTTCAGTGGTTACATAGTAACATCATGTTAATCAATCACATTTTATATGTAAAGCTAATTTTACATGCATCTTGTTTCTTAGTAATCACATACACAAGTTATACATATATTACATGTTTACATGGATTTCTTCATGTTAGTTTTTTATTTTTTATCACCATCCTAATATTTATGACTATTATTTAGGCCTATTTATTTAGCTTGATTACATTTTTATGTGTTATATATTTCACTTGGCCCTTGCCTTATATTTTCATTGACATCACTCTAACCCATTTATTTTTTTGTTCCCTATGTTTTACTGGCCTTGACCATTTTAATCTTCAATATATTCAAAGTAATTATATTAATCTTTATAATGATGAAAACATACTTATATAGAAAAAAAATTCATAACATGAATTGAGTTCTAATGGAAGTCATAGGTGCTTAGAATCCTCATCATCTACATTCTTATAGGTTAAAATATTTTCTCCTTTCATTTCATTCACATCCCCATTATTTTCTATTATAGTTTATATTTTTTTAAATATATGATAAAAAATCTAAAGCATAGTTTCATACATGATCGCATATATTAGTTTATGGATGCATCACACCCAATCATGATCTCTATTTATTTCATCTATCTACACATATTTTTCTTTGAAGTAATTATCCCCTCATATGTTTCTCATTTATATAGTATGATTTTATTTGATAATGAATTTAGCATAATCTTCCCATGGGGGCATGGCACTCTATGTTTCATCCTACACATTGTGAAGATAATACAAGTATAACTTTCATAATTAATATTTCTTGGATGATTTTCGTTATTACATTAGTTGTTACTTCCACAATATTATCACCATTTACATCTTAGAATTTCTTGATTTATTTAAAATTATTCACTTGATTATATATTCCACATTGGTATACATAACACATATTTACCTATGGGGGTATTTTACCCATGCATGTTTATTATATACATTGCCACAACATTTTATTAGCTTTAAACTCTAAAATTTACATATTAAATGGATATATGATTGTTATCATTTATATATCTTGTGTTCTTTGAGAATTTTCACATTAGGGGTAAGAGGTACTCTCAATATACATCAATATCTGTAACTTATGATCCACTTTATATTTGGCCTTTCTATGTAGTTAGTTGTATCATATTTCATTAAATTATGAATATATCATACACTATATGACCTATATTACATTTTTTTTTGCACCATTACATGGATTATGATAATCAATATAATATGCATACACTTTGTCATGATATGCTTATCAGGTTTGATGCCTAGATATACCATATTTTTTCTATATAATGAGAAAAACATACCAACATTAACCCAAAAAAATAAAAAAAATCATGACCTTTGAAAAAATTAAAATATAGAAACATTAAAAAAATAAAAAATTACAAAAAACATTATACATGTTACATATTAAATATGATGGACATTTTCATTATCCATAGTTAACACATATTATTTTCATGATATTTTCATGTAAGAATTCAATTTTAGATTCAAAAGTTACATGATACTATATTTCATACCATGTACCTACATATTAGAGGGGATAACTATAAATAAAGTATGTCTTAGCTTTAGGGTATTTCCATTTCAGTAGATTATTTCAAGGTGATATTCATCCTTTCTTGTCCTTTATCATTTTGAGCTAGATCACTACATCTTCTAATTATATCTTATGTAACTATTATCATATGGATATTATATAATTTGATTGTTACACCCTTAAATTTAATTCTTATGCATAAATGCTTACTTGAATATTAATGTGTTTTAAACTTTGTGTCCTTGCTAATAAAGGATAAATTTTTTGTCATGTATTGTTTGATTTAATTCCTATCATGTCTAGTCATTAACTTAGATACTAACATTTTGTGGTCCTAACTTGAGTGAAGTATATTATTATGCTATGATTTTATACATGATGTATATCTTATATTTTATGGTATACTTCTATGATGACTACATTTAAATGGTTTATACCATGCATATATGGGTCTAGTATACTTTTATGTGTTCTCATTTCTTTATCTATCCTAGCTAGGGGCTTGATTGTGACATTTTGGTCATAATAATGTATTCTTATTTTTATTTTCCAAAAGGGGTGTCATACCCCATAATGATGTGTTTGATATGATATTATGTTTCCTATTATAAGTTTCACTACATATGATTATATGTGGAATAAATAGAGGCAAAATTCAACTTCAAAATATGAAAAACATTTCAAACATTAATATTTTTCCAAATATCAACTTTCATGTGTTTCTATTAGTATAACACACTCTAGATAATTTATTTTTCATTATATATGATCTATGAAAATAATTAAATTAATGAAAATATTCATTTTCATATGTTTCTAGGATTATAACACACTTAACATAATTTATTTTTCCAAACAAATGAGTAAATTAATTCCTTTTCTTATATATGAGTGATTTCAGTGTGGGTCCTCATCCCTCAACTAAAAATGTGTAAATATATCATGAAATTTATAAATCCAAAAATATTCAAAAAGTAAAAGTGGTAGAGTGGAAAATATATCTACTTCCTTGATCATGAAATGGATTGGGTTTATAAATACTCCCAAAGAAATTTTGGTTAGGTTTCAACACCTATCAAAAGTTTTGTTGGTATGCAATTTGAGGAAATACCAAGAAAGTGTATTAATTAATATGTTATCTTTTTAAAATAAAAATAAACTTGGATTTTTTTAAAAATCAAAATATCTCATGAACATTTGACTAATTTTAACTGTTTAATTTATTTTAATTACATCATATATAATGTCGAGATGGAATCTTAGATTGAATGTGCATCAAAAACATTTCATCATTCCTTAGATAAGTGAAGGTGTATTCTAAAAATTATTTAAATATATAATTTTACTCACATATGCATTTCACTCACATGAATTTCAAAGTAAGGGAATTATGTAGATACCTAATTTGGAATAAGTCCTTTACTACTAGTGTCTTATTGCTAATTTACCTTATATTTAAAACTTGTACATAAAGTTAGTGTCTAGGATTATTCTAGCTGTAAAATAGGTATAGAATTCATCCATTGAGCCTAAAATCACCTCAAAACTTATAAAATATGTATGGATTATTTATCACTTATCACCCAACCATACCTCAAACATAGAGGAAAAATAATAACATGGATAGACTTGTACACTATACATATCCATCTTAGAAAATCTTGAACTCCTATGATGTCCCTTTTTATTTTTTAAGTCTATTAGCCCATTATTATTATTTTTTTTCATTTTATATTTTTTTATACATTACCATAGCTACCAAGTTCACTAAATTTATCTTAGGTCAACCTACATATATAAGGTCTGAAAAATCCACTTGCATCTAGAATATACAATCATAAAGGATTAATAAAGAAGCATAAGATACATATAAATATAAAGATCCAACCATCACTCAATAAAAACATCAAATAAAATCCTATATACTTACAACATTTTAATCATATCCTTGTATCTATATAGTTACCTTATTACAAAGGAGGGTATTATATTTCATCTTTCTCCATCATCACTTGTATTTAAGAGGATGTTAATAAAGCATGCATTGAGTTATTTCATCCACACAAGCACATAATTATGTGGAAGTATAATTTCATGTGTGTGTGACATGTATATTAAAATGTTGCACCAGTGTGTACCTAAATCCATATTTTTTTGGTTTTTGTAGTGAAATCTATGACAATTAAAACATTTGCATATTATCCACATTCTTCCCATCATATCTATAAAGTGAAGGTACACATGTAACAAGTAGGAGGTAGTGTACAGGTGATAATATAATAATGTCAAACCATAATATAAAGAACCCAACCATAATCATATAGTCACAACCATAGAGGTCTATCTATCATAGAAACAAATATGTCACAATTAACATGGCTATCCTGAAGCATCGCACAATTTCCATATTTCTGGATTAATATGAAGATAGTCTACACAATCCATTTATATCTCATATTTGTAGGAAAAAAATAGGCATGATAATTTTTTATCCCTTTTCCATTTGCATTGCTTAGATTAGTTTGGTTTGTATCATTTATATTTTTTTCTCATCATAGCCTATTAAGTAGATATAAATTATTTAATTTCAATCATGTATGCATGGATATATTTAATTGAACCTTTTTTATTCCTTATTTTGTTTTAAAATATAATTAGTGAAAATATAAGTCTTGAAGTTGTTCTTTTTTTCCCTAATCCAAACTCTATACTTATGCAATATTATGTGACCTTGTTCTATCATCACTTTTTGTAACATCTTTGTATTTTTATGTGATAGTTTTTATTACCTTTTTTGATGTGTTATCACCCTATTATTAAACTAAGTTTGTCTTGGCCCTTTATTTGTGTGATTTGTGAGAGATCATTTTTGATTCTTATGACCTTTCAATTATATTTACCTTGATTAATGTGTTTGTTTTCTTATTTATGTGTCCATTACATGACACTTGTTAATTTTTTTCTTTATAAGTTCACTAATTATGGGTCAAATAGTGAGATATAAATGGAAGATATAAATTTAATTACATATTTTTATTAAAATTATCTCTTATCTTTTTATTATAATTAAAAATTTAGGTTTCTTATATTTTATTAAGGATTAATAAATTACGTAAAATACATAGTAAATGGGTTTATATAATGTAATCTAATTAATTATCATTAAAATATTGTATCACCCTATAAATGTATAAATGAATATAAATATAATTATAAATTCAATAAATGTTTAAATATGATAAATACAATTAGTAATACAATATTAACATTTCCAGATCATTTGGGGTAAAAATAAAAAGTGTTTATATGAATATAAAAAAATAAATTATTGTTGCATAACTTTCATCTAAATCTAAACCTCAAAATGTAAATATATTAGTAGTAAAAATCTCATCCAAAAATATATATATCTAATTATGAATAGGTGAAATGAGTGTCACTTCTTCTATGCAAGTGTCTAAAGTTATACCACTTCTATTTAGTTTATCTAATTTTGATATTTTTTTTACTCACTTTGATTTATACGTTACAACCCTTTGTACTTAAAAAGACAAATATTCCTTTCCATAGAATTAAATTAATTCACCTTCAGTTCCTGAATATTTAAGGGAAACAAAGTGAACTTAGGTGTATGTTATCAGGTTAGCATGGCATAAACACCATCTAATTATAAGACCCTGAAAGGTTAGAATTATGAAATTAAAATTTATAAAATAATAAAATTTATAAAGAATTTATATTTATAAATATAAATTTCATAACTCAAATAAGACCATAATTCATGTACTAAATGTGTTACATAAGAAAATTACAATTTCAAACGATGATAAATTTTGTAATGATTTATTAATTTCTCTTAAATGCTTAAATTATCAATTTAAAATGTTTTGAATTATTATTGAAATTATTTAATATCTTTATTTTCAAATTAAATAGTATTTTAATTTATTTATACATACTCAAATTCAGTTTGGAATCTTATTGGCACACAAATTGACATCAAAATACTATAAGAGAAAAATATGGGACAAATGGGGTGAGTGCACTCTAATTAAGTGAGGACTATAAAAAGAGACTAGAAGTTTCATCAATTTTAATAGGTATTAGGATCCCCACAACACTTGACAAAAATCCTAATAATCATATGGATGAGATATAAATATCTTTGGGGTTAATAATTAAGGGTAAAACCATCGAAGGTCAAAAAAAGAGTATATAACACTTAATTTGTAGTAATGATTGTAAAATAAATAAGCATGATAAAACATATGAACTAATACTTAATAAATGACTCAAGACTATTTTTAGGTGTTCTATATTTTTCCCCCTTTTTTTTGTGTGTGAGTGCACACTCAAAGTATGAAAAGTAGAAATCACAAAAATGGTACACAAAAAGAGGGACTCTTATGCAAATAAAAATGTAAAAAAAATAAGAATTATATACTTTATAATGGGAAAAAAGTAAAATACACTTATAATTAAGTTTTCTAGATGTTAAAATGTCCCTTAGTAATTTATTTATAATAAAATGATATTATTCTATGGTACCATGTGTTTATCAATTATTGGTCTAGATTGGATTGTATTGGCTCATTTTTATTTTCCTAATCATATTTTTTTATCTTGTATCCCCCTATTTTCTCTCCCATTCATCCTTATCTCCTTTTTCATTATCCTCCTCACTCGTGGTTTTCCAAAAAATGTTAAAAAGTATATTTTTGGGGTGTGGGCCCTTTTTACCCATTAGGGGTCCCTTTATGGGTATGGGTCATGCCTTGTTGGTTTTTCCACCCATTTTTTATCAGGTTGCATGCCATTGTGGTTCTAGTTTTAATTCAAGGGATATATAAGGATATAGGCACATTATTGAATTTAGGAGAATTAATTGAATAGATAAAAAAGCAATGTAGGAACATAGAGAAAACATCCAATAATATAAATAAATTTGAAAGATCATCTAGGATTTAGAAATACAATATTCTATTAGGCATTATATAATAATAAATAATGTATAATTAGTTAATATAACAATAAAATCATATTCTAAATACATTACATCACATTGGACTATCTGGCTAAAATGCATTTTACTTGGTGTGCTACAAATGATATTGCGTACTGTTGAGGGGAATCATATGTAGTTGGTGATTAATATCCATATTGACACTAATAAAATGCATCCCAACAATTATTTTATTTATAATTTTCAAGTTTAAACTACCCTATCAGAGTTTGAATAGAGAGATCCATTTTGTAATGGTCGACATGAAGTTTTAGAATATTAAATAAATTTTATAATTCATAAACTTGAGGATCACATGAGTCAAATCAATTTCTACTTATTTAATGTTTTTTAGAGAGACCAAGATCATAGTTTTGGTTACTAAAAATGTGGGTTGCATGGTTTTTAGGAGGTGTTCATGTTTATACAATTTTTTTGGGTTGTCACTATCTTTCCATAAAATCTAAGAGTATATAGTTTTTTTTTTAAAAGAAGGGGAAAAAACTTTATTCAATCCAAAACAAGATACAAAGAAAGAGCCACAAGCTCAATAGAAAGGAGACCTACCAACAAACCAATCAACAACACTACATACTTTTGTCTTCTAATAAAACTCTCTCCAAAATTCCTAGATAATTAGAAGGTAACTCATCCCTACCATTGATATCCCAACCATCCCCTTTCTCTGAGGCCCACCTTGCCAAGTAGTCAGCCACACTATTCCATTGTCTAGGGATGTGACAAAAAGAGACAAATTCCAAGGAAGTGTAAACACTTAAAATTTGTCTGACCATTGAAGCTAAATGCCAACTAACACCATCCAATCTCTGGTTTTTAAACATATCCACAACAATCTGAGAGTCAGACTCATAGATAATCCTCCTCCAACCAAGAGAGAAACCCCACTCAACAATGATCTTAATCACAAGGGCCTCCATTAGGTTATTAGAGTAATGCCCTTTGTAGATAGAGAAGCAAAAAACATCACCATCTTTACTTTTACCAATACCCCCAATACTAGCATGCCCAAGATTTTCATGAGAAGATCCATCAGTATTAATCTTTAAGACTCCATCTAGAGGAGGTGCCCACTTCCCATCATGATAGACCCATTCCTTCACTCAACGGGGCATAATACCAATAATGTAACCCCTACTATTATCACCTAGGCTCAGATCTTGCATAACCACAACATCCCCAGGATTAATACTTTTAGACATATCACATTTAGCAGAAATAGTCTCCTAAAGTCTACTGATAATATTAGTCCATAGTTGACCACTATCTAATCTAAAATCACAAAAAAATCTATGATTCCATTCTAGCCAAAGGTTCTATAGAATGAAAATAGGCCCAATGGTCTAGACCACCTGGAGAAAGGGTGTCTTCATAGGAGGCTTGCCCAGGCTCTCCCAAAACTCAATAAGGGAGGAAACATGAATGCAACCATGATGCCAAGCCTCCCACCATCTGTGCCAAATCTCCTAAGAAAAGGGGCAATGAAAGAACAAGTGGGAAGAACATTCTTCACTACACAAATAAAGAAAATAAATGCAAGGTCCCTGAAACCACCATTTGCAAAGATTCTACCAAGTGAGACATTTCCTCTAGGTAACCAACCATAGAAAGAAGTTACACTTGGGCCAAGAAAAGTTATTCCAAACCTTCCTCCACTAGGGCACCTCAATAGGACCCTATAAATTCCTATCAAGTATAACATAACCTTGAGCAATAGTATAATTACCTTTTGGGCTAGGAATCCAAGCCAACTTGTCCCTCTCATTCAGAGAGTTGCAAGGCCTGCCCTCCAAGACCTTACACAAAGTAACACATCCTTAATAGAACCACCCATAGGCCACTCCTACAGATCCTTCTAGAAAAACACCTCCAATTGACCAATGTGCTTAACTATTTTAAAATGTTCCACCTTAATCCAACCAGCATCAGAGAATAACTGGCAAAGAGGTAGAAGCTAAGGGAGAGTAGAGAGAATGGGAGGGTGACCATCCTAAGAGTCTAGCCAAAAAGTGGATCAGAGCCATTATTACATATCCAAAAGAGCCCATTCTAAAAAATATAAGCTCCCTTCTTAAGAGTATCCCAAATGCAAGAACCTTTTCCTAATAAAGCAATCCATGGCACATATTGGCTCTCAACCCTAGGAACATACTTGAAAGGAAGAATCTTAGCCCAATCCTGATCTTAGTTGTTACACCATCTCTAGTACAACCTAGCCACCAAAGTTGTACCCACAAGAGCCATATACCTAAGGCTAAGGCCCCTAGCATGATTTGGCCTATAGATAGACTCCCAATTGGCTAAACTCCATTTTGAGGAAAGGAGATTACCCGACCAAAGGAATTTCCAGGAAAGAACATCAAAATCCCTCATAAAGGAGGCCAGAGGAATCTGTACACAACATCTATAAATAGGGAGAGACTGCACAAATTTTTTTATGAGGATCACTCTACTAGTAGAAGAGAGCCATCTATAAGTCCAATGACTAACCTTACTTCAAAACTTATCCAAAATCCCCTACCAATAATCTCTATGCTAAGGTCCTAGAGCCAAAGGACTCCCCAAGTACACTAGGGGAAGAGTGCCAATTTGGAATTTAAGAATCCTGACAATCCTATTCTAAATGAGTTGAGGAGCATTAAAGAAATAAATGGAAGATTTATCATCATTAATACTCTAACTAGAAGCTTTCAAGTAAATATCTAAATTTCTCCTAAAATTCACTGCCTCACTAATTCTAGACAAGCCCATCAGTCCAATATCATCCACAAATTAAAGATGAGAATAAGGAGGGAGATCATTATTCTAGCTCCAGCCATAAATAAAACCCTACCACACCTAAGATTTAATAAATCTACCAAGACCCTCCATCATGATAATGAAAAGATAAGGGGATAGAGGGTCCCCTTGCTAAAGTCCTCAAGAAGCACTAAACCAATCTGAAGATTACCCATTGATGAGAATAGAGAAGGAGGATGAGGTCACACAACTGAGAACCCAACTCACCCATTCCTCTTTAAAGCCAAAGGCCAAGAGGATATTTTGAAGGAACTCCTAACTCACATGATCATAAGCTTTAACCATGTCAAGATTAAAGAACATCACCTTATCCTTAGAGGAAGCCATAGAGTGAATAACCTTCATAGCAATCATGACACCATCCAAGATTTGTCTCCCTTCCACAAAACCTCCCTGATTAATAGAAATCAAAGTGCCAAGGAGAGGTTTGAGTCTCTGAGAAATCAACTTGGAGATGATCTTGTAGACAACATTACATAAAGCAATAGGCCTAAAATGATCCATCTAATTAGCCCCCTCCTTCTTAGGTATGAGAGTCAAAAAAGCAAAATTCAAAGACTTAAGCTTTTGTTTGTTCCTAAGAGATTCTTGAACCACCTCAAGGAGATTAGACTATTATTTCCCAAAATTTTGTAAAGAACTCAATCGAAAACCCATCTAGGCTAGGAGCTTTACCCTTTTTCATACTAAACACAACTTTCTCAAATTTAGGTAACAAGATTAGACCCAAAAGAACTCTATTCATCTCATCTAAGACCAAGCCAGGAATACAATTCAAAATAGCCCTCTCCTCAGATCTAGCAGCAATATCCTCTCTAGTTAAAAGATTAGAAAAATAGTTGACATCTTCCCTAGAAATTTCATCATAGGATGAGATTTGAGTCCCATCACTCAAGACAATAGTGGAAATAGAGTTCCCCTGCTTATGGGTCTTAACTGAGTTATGAAAAAAATTTGTGTTCTTGTCCCCCTCCTAAAGCCAATCAATACAAGATTTTTGCTTCCTAAAAATCTCCTCCTGAAGCTGCCACTCTTCTAAGCCCCTTAGGACAAAGGACTCAACATTCAAAAGGTCAAAGGATAGTCCATGGTCACGAATCTGATGAGTTACACTATCTAGCTTGGATTGAGTAACAAGCTTCTGAGCATGCAAGTTCCCAAAACACTATTTATTCCACCTCTTAAGCCTATACTTCACATGTTAAAGCTATTTACTAAAAGTTTACCTATCCCTCTAGTGGGCTAGAAGCCCTTTGTACCATTAATGCATCACAGGATCTCGAAGATATTGATCCCATAACCACATCAATTGAAATTTGAAAGGAGGGTTTTTAGTGACCCCATAAGACTGACTAGAAAGCCACCATAAGGGGGAGACTTTCCTCAGGTTCCAGAAGCAAGCCATCCCCTTAGAACTACCAATGCCCCACCCCCTACTAGTAGCCTTGGGGCTAGATACGTGGAGCACAATTATTCAAACCATCCACTATAAGCTTGGTTTCCTACATAAAGACCACATTGTATCCTGAGACTCGATTAATCTAGAAATAGCCTTTTGTCTATAGATGTTGTTCAACCCCCTTACATTTCATGATAAAACTATCATTTAGGGGGGTGGGAGAAGTGGGAATAAATGGGTTTCATAGACCCAAACTCAACCAAAGTATCACCCATAATCTTAACCTTATCTTGATTAGTCTTCCTTCTGCTCCTTGACTGTTTATCCTAGGGCCCCTTTTTAAAAGCTTTTTATTGCAAGCCTAAGGTAGGAGTAGCCTTAGCACCCTTCACAAGATCCTCAGATCCCTTTGTAACTTGGGGATAAGGATCCAACCCAGTAGTACCCACTAGAATCTATGACTCCTAGATGCTACCAATATTCTAGACTTGAGAAGGCAAGTCCAAAATCAGCTAACAAACCTGTTGAACTCCTGATGATAAAATCAACTCCTTCATTGCTTCCACCTCCTGAATCTCTACCTGACTCTTAACCCTAGAAGAAATCTCAAATGGAATATCCTCTTCTTGAGCTACACTATCTAGAACCTCAAACCTATTAGATGTGCCTTGATTTTATCTATCACTCCAAGATCTCTTCTTGCCTTTGCCTTTATTACAAGATTTAACCAAGATAAATCCCTCCTTATCAATAGGCCCATCAAACACTGGAGCTTTCCCCTTGTCCATCCTAGGAGGTCCAGAGGTAGACAAGGGGGAAGATTTCAATCTAGGATAGCTGCGGTGTAGATGACCATATTCATGGTAAATTCTACATCTAAATGGAAGGGTTTTGTAATCTAGTTATTGGATCCAAGAGGAAGAACCCAAGAAAATTTCCATAGATTCTGGTAATGGATTATTCAATTCAACTTCAGCACAAATATGAGCAAAAGAATTTACCTTACGCTCTTGAGTCTGTGAAGCCGATCCAATAGGTTTCCCAAGAAGTAAAGAGATTGAGTGGAGGATATCTTCCTTCTAGAATTCCAATGGAAGCCTCAGTAAACAAACCCACATAGGTAGCCATGAAGGGATCTCTTGAGTAGAGTTTAAGCCCATATGCCAAGGCTTGATGAAGAGCCCAACCTGGTTAAAGAAATAAGGGCCACCTTTAAAAGCCCTATTCCTATCTGACATACTTGAAAAAATAACTAGGAAATAGTTATTAGCTACTAAAAGAATCTCCATATCTCCTACATCATTCCAAACCTGACATGCCCAAGATTCCAACACAGGAAGAGCAAGAAGAAGGCCCAAAAATTTGTAAATAAGAGCATGCTTACACCAGTAACCAACATCCTCTGAAACCTACTCTAGTTGAATAACCAAAACTGGTCTATCTTCTGATCTCTCCAAACATTCATTTACTTTTTTAATTTGAAATGACCCTTTTGACAAGGAGGTACCCTCTCTAGAAAGAGGAAACTTAGTCTGATCCTTGTTACTGGCATGCACCAAAGAGGATGGATCTACCATCTCAAAATCTAGGGAAGAAGCTAGACCTTGATTTTCCATGGCAAAATGAGCTCAAGCTCCAATAAGCAAAAGGAAATAGCCAAGGCAATCGGCCCAAATGCCCACACTACCACACAACCCCCATCCAAGATGCCCACGCACCAAATAGTAGCCAAGAAAATGCCCAGCCACATCAAGGAGGGGATCAAACCCCTATCCAACCCCCTCTAGACCCCTGTGATCACAAAAGTCCTACCCCCCCACATGCACTAAATGGCCACTGACGGCAGACACAACAAGCTAGGGTACACAGGCCCTAGCTCGCACCAACAGCACGTAAAACACCATTGTTCGAGTGTCAAAATCAACAAACCCAAGAGTATATAGTTATATTGTGAAGATTATTTATATATTACCCATAATTAAAGATGTTTTTATAATCCCTCTCTTGTTCATTTATTTGTTCACAATTTAAATAATAATTACATCATATTTTACCTTTTTAGATATTATTAGGCTTAATTTCATGTTTATGGGTATATGCATTGTGTTTTGATGTAAAACCACTTTCTTGTAAAAAAATTGTTGAACCTTTAGTCTCTTACACTCCATTGTGTTTTACATTGCTCCATATTTTGATAGATATAAATTTTCTTAGGGTTATAGGATTTTTTAATCCTCTTAGATTAAAAAAACATTTCCACATAGTTTCACACTTGAATCTATCTAATTCTTTTAATTTTCCCTACAACGTATATTTTTTATTTTACAAACCCTTTGTGTGTTTTAAAAAATTATTCTTGCATGTGTGCCTCTCCTTAAGGCTAGAATATTATTAAAACCCTAGCCTTGGATTGTAAATTCAATTGTAAATTATTTCTATATATCTCTCTCTATGAGTGTGTGTGTATTCTTATATTTTATTATATTATTTCATGATTTTGAATGTTAAATCTACATGGAATATTCTTAGGATGTTTATATTGTTGTGTATCATGTTATTTTCGAGACACATTATGGTTTTAATAAATTTTGATATTATTTCATATTTATGTATTTATATAATTAATATTGATAGAACATATATCGAACCTAATATATGAATTCCCACTCCAAAATATCAATATATGGTGATGCATTTTTAGACACCTAATTTTTGAGCATGCCTATTAATTGTAATATTAATAGCATGTTATTATGCATATGGATTATTTGTTTAAATAAGCCTCTTATTAGTGTATTTTCCTTTGTGTTAAGATCTATCCAAAAATAAATCATCTAACAATCAGACCTAGTCACTTTTAGATAGTTCATATGTTTGTCTTGATATGGTCCCAAAAATTCTTGAAAAAGTATAGATATTTTTATTTAGGATATTGGTCACCTTTCTAGTATTATAATACTGTAATAATTTTATGACCATTTTTATAGTGGTCATGTTGTTCATTGGTCCTTTGGCCTATTTATCATATCACATCATCTTTTATTGTTCTTTGGTTTTTAGATTTCCCATTTTAACAATGTCATCTTGCACACTAATAAGGTCTTAGTGTGAATTTAATAATTTTTTATGTACATAAAACCCTATTTCATTTTACCACCACCAAAATAAATAACATAAAAGTATCATACAATTAAAAGGATCACATTTAATAAATTTATACTTTTTGATTTTTTAATGCATTTCTATCTATTGAATTGTTGCTTTTTGAATAGTTGCACCAAAAGGAGTAGTGAAAGAGATTATATATTCATATAATTTATTACAAATCATACATAGGGATAAGGTTTTGGATCTTCATACACATTGGATTGCTTGATGACTTACATGAGTTATGATTACCAACTATTCATTGAATAGGGGACTAAGGCAGGGCCCTCTTAACAACACCAATTTCATATTCCCTTATAAGGTCTCTTAGAGTGGATTAGGGATTGAGAAAAGGATAATGTATTATAATAGTTTATTAGTTTAGATTTCCAATTCAAGATAGGTTTCTAATGGGTAAGATCTAATGAAGAGGTTCACAAGGTTTCAGACTAATATAACCATTTTTAGGCACTAGGATTTTGAACAATAATATTTTTGCTAGCCTAGGTCTTTGGTCCCATTATTATTATACCTATTTTAGCCCATATTAATGTTTAATTACCCTTTTACCATTTACCTTATAAAATTATATTTTATTATTTACTTTTTACTTAAGTAAATTAATTTGATTAGTTATCTATGGTAAATATAAATAAATATACCCAAAAGAAATGCAAGGTAGGTTATTTTAACCAACCTTAACCTCTTCATAATCTCAAAATCACTTAAACAACTAAGATATTAAATTAAATTCTCAATTGGATTATTTCAACAAATCAGGTAAGTTTAGTCAAAAACCATTGGTGATCCCCATTATCAAAGTTCATTTTGTTGAATTAGTATCATTTTAACCATAGCCTTCCATGGGCTAAAAGACCAATAAATTTTACTTGCGATTGTGCTAAAAGGTTGATGAAATTTATTTGGAGTATCAATTAAATAATTGTTTATTAATAGGAATCTTTGACATTGACAACAAATCATCCACTTGATAAATAGATAAATAATCATCCTATCAAACATGCAGTCTGTAGCATGTTGGAAGCATTAAAAAGGTTAGTTTGTCATTGATTTTAGTAATTCATTCTACAATTTGTTTTATCTATATGTTATTTTACATTCAATTTTATATTTATTTTATCCTTATAATCTATGTTAGAATATATTTAGTCGGATTTAGACACCTAAAAACCATCCTAAATCCCTTTAAATCCATATTTTAAAACCCTATCTTGAGGCCTTTGTCTGCATTCACAAAATCAACATCGATCCTACATATCAATATTCATCTCTATAAAAAAAATGTATTTTGTCTACACCCAAGTCTATTTTAGTTTATATTTTGATTTACATCTTAGATCACTATTTCAAAAATATATGGATTTATTATAGAGGACCCTTCCTATAATTCTTCATGAATTGGTCACTATCCAAGGATTTTCTATAGTTACACATCCCCTTTTCTCAATCCAAAGAAAAATTTCATTTGATCTAGGAATTTGTGTTATTATGTTTTAACAGCCTTAGAATCAAATATAAATAAGTTAGAAGTGATCCAAACTGGAAAGGACACTATCAAATACTATTGGAAAGTATGATTTTCCAATCTTCATCCAATGAATGTAGATTAAATCTTAAATAATTTTATTATCTTATCTATGTTATAATATAATTTATATTTATCCTCTTAATTTCTAATATAGTGGGATGACATCCTTATAAGTATGTTTACCACTTCCTAGGAGTAGTCTCATACTATGAATCCCACTCATTTATCATATTAATCTATGCTTTGTTTGAGTTTTCAATTTTGTGCAGGTAATCCTTCCAAGATAAAATGGGGTTCTCACATCACCGGATATAATGTGCAATCTATTTAAATAATAGGTAGTCTTTTAAAACCCCATATCTTATTTCAAGTTTTTTAATAGTTTATTTTATATAAAAATTGAACAAAAATACCTTAAACATTATGGCACACCCAATGGGACCCATTAAAATGAATCACAATTATTGATTTCTTTGATTTTTATCTTGTGTATTTGTTTCATTTAGTGAAATTTATTTTTTTGTTATAAAGCATTAAAAATCAAAAAAGGAAAAAAGGAAAAAATATTTAGATTACTTTCCTTTTATTTTAAAGAGAAATTGTCTTTTTGTTTACCTATTTTAGAGAAATATATTTTATGTAAGTGGGTTAAAATATCATTTAGTAACACTCTCTTCAAACAAAAAATAAACCATATTCATAAAAAATTACAATCTAAACAACTCCCACCTAGGTAGACTCACTTAGATTTCATCACCAAGGGGAAAGCTGACTCAGTGTTCTAGTTAAGTATAAATAATTAGATTGTGGTATATAGGCTTAGAACCTAACACCCTTATCACTACATGTTCATGAAATGAGGGGGTAGGAATAAATACAAATCCATGTGTTTCCACCAACATAGAATCATGCCTCACTGTACCTTTAGGTATATCAAGGTTCCCAACCTGAAACCAACCATAGGCTGCCATTTACTAGGACCATCATTAACCTATCTCCCCTTCACATTTTAAAAAGTTTGTTTCTTAAAAACTAAAAACAACTTAAGTTAATTAAAATAGAGTGTGTGTTTTCCTTCACTAAAAGAGAGATAATAAAAAATAATAATCATGTGTTGGTAATATGATTGTCATTGATGTCAACAGGGAGATTATTAGCATTATAGATGTCATCAATGTTCATAGATGAGTGTGGTGATTTGAGGATGTGAAATGGATCCTATCATAGGTCAAATATGAATGGAGTGATTGTGTGAATAAATTTAATTCATTTGGTTCCTCATTTTATTCATCTAGACATTTTGGGTCTAGTGCTAAAAAATTTGAATAGGTAATTTGTTGATGTCACCATTGACACATGCGAATGAGTGTAGGGGAGTTGGTAATATGGTTGTGATCAAATTATTCCCTAATTTTTATGGACCATACTTTAATTCATGTGATGAAGTGTAGTCAAATATATAAGGATGCAAAGTCAGGTACTCAAACACAATTCACTAAGTTTTCATACTTTGCCAAATTTGTAAAAGGGTTCAAGTAGAGCCAAGTAAGCATGTTGATGAGGTTAGAATTCACACACATGGATTTTTTAGGATAAAATTATCATATGGGTTTGTTCATTTTTTCCCCTAGTTTCTATGTGCTAAATCGTATGTCACATGATGTACCATGATAGAAGATATGTATGTACAAAGTTGGGCTCCTAAGCATTTTGGCAGTGTTTTCCCACATAGTCAAATTTACGAATGTCAAGAAAAGCTAATAAGTAATTTTTATGATGTCATATATTTAAAATATGAATTTTTCATGAGCATATTAATATATGGATGTAATACCCTATGTGAGAGGATCTTATGCACCAAATTTTAAGTCATACAACTAAGCACAATAAAAGTTATGCAAGAACAAAGTTGTCCTTCCAGGAAATTCTACGCATAGTTGGATTTGTGGAAAAATAATTTGAGTGAGAAAATTAATAGAATTATATCTTTCACACATGAAGGATTCAATAATAAATGAGCATATGAGTTTATTTAGTATTAAGCCTAGTTTATATGGTCCAAATTTTAGAATAGGTTGTTGAGTGAAATAAAAGATATAAAGGTGAAAAGTTTACATTATAGATAGATTGCAATGGTTCCCATATTAGTCAAATTTTCAAAAGGTAAATTTTGAGAAACTCTTGAAGAGATCAATGGAGTGAAGTTTCTCCAAGATGTCAGGATGTAGTGAGATGAAGACAAGTGGTCAAAGTTTAAAGTTAAGCTGAGATAAAGTTTGAGATTATCAGAAGATTCAATGATGAGTAGATGATCATCTAATGAATATATAATGAAGTGAGTGGACTCAATGGGATCAAGTCTTCATTATTTAATGAGATAGAGGCAAGTTGAAAGATCAAGCTAGTTTTATGAGATGGATAGAGCATATTCATTTCTTAGACTTAGGAAGCAATGATATGAGAATAGGAGTTTGATGTTTAATCATAAATAAAGATAAATTTCATGAAATTATGAATATATAACAAAATATAGAATGTTAGATCAAAAGATCCAATGGATGCATTTTAAATTTAGAACATTAAAGCTTAGAAGTGTACAAAGATCCAACACAGTGCATGAGCTTGTCAGAACATGATCTAATAGACATGTTTTAAAGTTGATCAATTTTAATGAATACCATCAGATTATAGAGAGAAACATAAGATCAATGGTTGATATTAAAAAATATGTTCATCCCAATGGTTAAGCAGAGGAACTTATAGTTAAACTATAAATTACAAAATAGATAACAAATTTAACTGCGGTGATTAATAAAATTTGTGTAATATGGAATTTTCATCAAAACCAAAACTTAGTATATGCTAAAAATATTAATGAGACCAATAATCATGGTGTTGAAGCATGAGTTCAATATGTGGGATACTTGTTGTTAAATATAGGATCTAAAGTCCAACAGAACTAAGCATGATGTGTTATCAAACTATTGTGAACATAGAAAAGATACGAACCCTAGATCAAATATATATATATATATATATATATATATATATATATATATATACATATACATATACATAAATCATCTAAAATATAGTAGATGATACTAGTGTTATTTAATTATGTTGAAGATTGAAATATAAAGACACAGAACCAGAGGGGTAGAGTGGAGGAGAAGTGAAGAGAGGGATGTGTAGAGCATGAGTAGATACAAACCAAACTTATAATAAAAAATAGAGAATTAGATTCATTTATGAACATATATTCAAATCTAGATTTGTACCTCCATATCATAGATCTGATTGGTAGGTTCCATTAGATAAGCTGATTTGGTGCTCAGTTAGGGAGTTGGTGCTTCCTTAGATTAGGTGCTCTTAAATTAGGGGATAAATGTCTCCTTAGGGTTAGTTCCCTTTAACATTATAACTAGTGAGGTTCTTTATTATGAGGCTAGATTAGGCCAATAGATTCTATCAACTACTCTCATGGTGGTTTTTCCCTTATTATGTTTTCCATGGTATATATAGTGTTATGCATATTTATGTGTATTTGATTTATACATCTATTGTTAATCTACATTAAAACCTTTAAAAAGGATGAAATTAGTCAATCTACTAGTTCACCCCTAGTAGATAGTTATGTTCCAACAATTGGTCTTAGAGCACTAGTTCTTTAGAATAAGCTTAATTAGCTTAGGTAGATATTGGATGGTGAACACAAATGGATAGTCAAGAAGGATCTTCCTCAAACAAATCGATGCTCTTTTATGGATCAAACTATGCATTTTGAATCATTAAAATATCATATTTATATTCATTATGGTTTAATGTATGGATGTCTATTATAAATGGATATACATCCCTTACTATAAATCCTATTGATCAGGATTTAAAGAAGGCATATGAGAGTAATGCTAAAGCAAATAATGCTATCCTTTATAGATTGTCTAATTCATATTTTGTCAAAAGTGATGAATTATCAAAGTGCATAATATATCTATAACAAATTAAGTATCATCTATGAAGGTGATGGAAAAGTAAAGTAGTCCAAGCTACAAACATTCAAAGGCAAGTTTGAGAGCCTTAAAATGACTAAAGAAGAGAAAATTGTAGACTACCTCCTTAGAGTAGATGAAATAGTCAATGCAATCAAAGGCCTTGGAGAAGAGATGAAATATCTGATCATTATCAAAAATTTCCTAAGATATCTACCATCAAGGTACGACTCAAAAATATCTATAATAGAGGGAGCAAGATATTTGGATAAACTCACTATTGATGAGTTGCATGTAACATTCATATCCTATGAGATGAGAATGGGAAAAACACATACCTTCAAGAGAGAAGCTACATTCAGAACATCCAAACCAATAAAGGTAGAATCAATGACATCTAAATCTAAGGAGACTGATGAAGAAGAAGCCAACTTTGTCAAAAGATTAAGAAGAGGGTTTAGAAAGTACAAAGGTAAGTTACCCTTTAAATACTTTAACTAAGGTAAAGTAGGATATTTTATTGTTAATTTCCCTTATAAAAAGAATGATAACTCTGAGAAAGAAGAGGAAAGTAAAAATGTGAAACCTCACTATTCCAAGAATAAGAAATTCTTCAAAAATAAGAAAGGCCTATACATAAAAGAAGTTAGTGATTCATAGGATGATAGTGATAGTTATGATGATGATCATGATAGTGCCTTTGTGGTTAAGGAAAAATAATTCATATTAATGACATTAGGATTAGCTTATATAGATCAAGAAGAATTTAAAGACCTAGATGAAGAAGAATAAAGAGAAGTGGATCTAGGGTGTGAACTCATCTATGCTCTAGAAGAAATTGTCAAGATGAGAAAAGATAACTCAAAATAGAAGAAGATTGGATAAAAGGAGATTGAAAAAGTGTCCAAAAGTCTTGAAAAATGTGATAAAATGGTAGTTATCCTAAAGACACAAGTTAAAGAGGCTAAAAGAATAGAAGATGTAGTCAAACATGAACTACAATCTAAATATGATGAGTGCATGAAGTTAGAAGCAGAGACAGTGGCTTGGAGAAAAGAGATTGAGAATATTAAATATCAAATAGACAAATGTTTGAAGATAAAAGGAGGATAAAAAATTCTTGATGATTTGATCAACTCTCAAAAGACTTCAAAAGAGAGATTTATGCTTGGTTATGAAAAAGGAAAAATTTCCATAACTAGTAAATCTACTAACCTATATGATAACTTCAAAGTATAAGGAGAATCAAAATCAAATAAAGAGAATGATTGAAAGGATAAAAAGAAATAGAAATGCATAATTGATGTGAATAAAACTTAAAACAAGCCTAAAGAAAAGAAGAAGACAAAGGTAGGTGATGCAGATGGATACACAAATGTGAGAGACGTGAACCAACTAGAGTTTATAAGAGCTCCTAATAATACATAAAGAAATGTTATGACTAGGTATTCCTCATGTTTTTATGGTTATGTTACATCTGTAACTAGTTTGGTCATAGGGCATTCATTTTATAGCTGTACCTAAAAGGAGAACAAAGTTTTTAGGCATAAATTCATTTTTTCCCTTGTTAGATACAAATACAATATTAGACAATTTAAATAATTTTGGTCACATAGCTAAATAATGGAGAACAATATTTGTAAGACCAAAAGTATAGAATGAAAACAAAGGCATGCCTCCCAGTGTGAACAAAGGTTCACAAGTCTCTGAAAAAGAGAACAAATCTAGATAAGAAACCCAAGGTTGTGTGGAATGTGAAAGATCAATATATGATTTCTCAAACTTCACTCAATGCTAAGGAATATAATTTAAGGGTAATACATAGTGGTTTCTAAAAACATATGACTGGTGAGAAGAGTAAGTTCATCAAACTATGCAAATTTAAGGAAGGATCTATCAGCTTGGGAGACAACACTGTAATAAAGATCAGAGGTAAAATAAACTTGAACATACATGGAAAACTACATACATATGATGTCCTTTATGTTGAAGGATTGAAACATAATCTTCTAAGTGTTAGCTAAATGTGTGAAAATAGATATAAGGTCATATTTAATTTGAAATATTGCAAGTTAAGGAGATCTAGAATACTAGTTACAAAATGGAAAATAATTGAAATTAATATGTATAATCTTATTGAAGTGAATGGTAATAGTTGTCTGATAGTAAATATTGATGAGAGTTCATTATGGCATAGAATAATGGGCCATGTCAACTTTGATAACCTAGTAAATTTGAGCATAAATAAGTGTGTTAGACACATTTCTAAGATAACCAAACTTTTAAATAATACTTGTAAGGAGTATCATCTAGGCAAGCAAACAAGGATCATATTTCAAACAAAGGAGTATGAAACTACAAATCTTCTAGATTTAATTCATATTAATCTTTGTGGTCCTATTAAGATGAGGATATAAAGGAGAGAGATACTTCATGTTATTTTTAGATGATTACTCAAGAATAACATGGATAACCTTTTTAAAGGATAATTCATAGGCATTTTAAATATTCAATATATTTAGTGCCATAGTGGAGAATGAGATTGGAAAAAAAATCAAATGCTAAGATTTGATAAAGGTGAATAATTCAACTCAAATGAGTTCATAGAGTATTGTGAGAAACATAAAATCAAAAGACATTACTCTAAAGTAAGGAATCCACAACAAAATGGAGTTGTTGAGAGAAAGAACATGAGAGCCAAGGAGATGGCTAGAACAATGCTAAAAGAGGCTAAGTTACCTGATGGATACCAGAGAGAAGTAGTCTAAACAACAATATATATCTTATAGAAACTACAATTAAGGGTAAATAGTGACAAAACTCCCTATGAACTATGGTATGGAAAACCTCCCTCTATGAAGTACTTCATAGTGTTTGGTAACAAATTCTACATCAGGAGAAAATAAGATAGGTTTGGAAGCTTTGAATGAAGATGTGATGAAGGAAATTTTCTTGGTTATTTCTCCCAAAGAAAAGCCTACATATGTTACAACAAAATGATACATAATATTATAGAGAGAATCAATATCATGGTTGAAGAAGGCTTGAAACATGTTAAACCTAATAGAGAAATGTTTACTAAAAAATCAAATTTTGAAGAAGTAGCTAATGAAGGGCATGATGAAGTAAACCAAAAGTAACTTGCAAGATCTATTTAAAATGATCATCCTATAGAGTAGATTATTGGAAATAATAATTAATGAGTTCAAACAAAGAGAATATTTTCACAAAACAAAGAGCAAGTATGTTTTTATCTACAATTCAAAATTGAGCCTAAGAGCTATGTTAAAGCTAGTAAGGATGAGAATTAGCTAAAAGCCATGGAAGAATAATTGAGCCAAATTGAAAAAAACAAAACTTTAAAATTAGTTCTAAGACTTTCAAACAATAATGTGATAAGTAAAAAGTGGGTCTTTAGAAACAAACTCAATGAGGATGTAACTGTCATAAGAAATAGGGTAAGATTGGTGTCCAAAAGATATGCACAAGTTAAGGGCATAAATTTTGAGGAAACATTTTCACTAATTTCAATATTGGAAGCCATAAGAATTTTTCTAACATTCTCTATTTATAATAAGTTCAAAGTCTATCAAATGGAGGTTAAGTTTACTTTCTTCAATGAGAACCTAGGAGAGGAAGTCTGCATAGAACAACCTAAATGTTTTTAGTTATCAGAACAAGAATATTATGTGTGCAAACTAAATAAATCTCTATATTGTCTAAAATAGAATATTAGATCATGGTATTCAAGATTAGACTAGTACATGTAGCAATAAAGATTCAACAAAAGATGTGCAAACATCAATATGTACTTCAAATGAGAAGGTGAGCATATGTTGATTATTGGTGTTTATGTATATGACATCATATTTGGTGGTAGAAATAAAAAATAGTGTAAATAATTTTATACACAAATGCAAAGTTAATTTGATATGTCTATGCTTGGATAAGTGTCTTTCTTCATTGGTCTAAAAATATCATAAACTAGTGAAGGGATGCTTATATCCCAAAACAATTATGTTAAGGAAATGATCAAGAAGTTTGGAATGAAAGATAACAAACTAGTTAATACTCCCATGATAAGTGGATTTAAGTTAACCAAAGAGGATGAGTCCCTTGATACAAACCAGACTTTATATATAGATAAATGATAGGTATCTTGTTATAGCTAACTACATCAAGACTAGATATCATTCAAGTAGTGTGCATGATTACAAGATTTCAAGCTTCTTTTAAAGAGTCACATGTCAATATAGTGAAAAATATCTTTAGATATATGAAGAGCACAATTAACTATGGCCTATTGTATCCTAAAAGTGAAGATTTATTTTTGGTAGCATATATAGATGTTGATTTGGAAGGAAGTGTGAATGGTATAAGAAGAACTAATGGTGGTGTATTTTTCCATGGAAACAAAGTTGTTTCATGGTTAAGAAAAAATCAAGAGTTAGTTACTCTTTATACAATAGAAGAAGACTATGTGGTAGCAGTGGCATGTTGCACTAAAGTCTTGTGGATGAATTAAACTCTCAAAGACATCAAGGTAGAGTACACATTGCCTATATTTATTCTTTGTGATAATTCAAGTCCAATTAACATATCAAGTAATCCAGTGATGTATTCTAGAACTAAACACATATCAATCAAGTATCACTTCTAAAGAGAAAAGGTTGTAGATCAACAGGTCATAATGAAGTATGTGCCAACTCAAGATTAAGTTGTAAACATATTCACCAAACCTCTTCTTATGGAACAATTTGAATATTTGAGACAAAAATTGGGAGTGGTGGCTCCTAATTCACATCACTAGATCCTAGTGATAGGGCATGAGTTCAAGGGGAGTATCATAGAAGCTTTTTTAATCCCTAGAAGAAGAGAGAAAAGGAAATTTAGGTATGCATAATATTAAAAATTTCTAATGATTTGATAGTTATAGATTATTGGATAAAATACTTTATCCAATAAAAGGGGAGAAAATTTTGGACAAATAGTGAGACATAGTCCCTTTGATATTGATGTGAAAGGCAGAGAAGAAATGCAAATGTTCTCTATGGGAGAAAAAATGCAAATTTTGAAAGAGTAGTGTATGTATCCAAGTTGAGTTTAGGAAAATATCCTATTGCCTAAGGGGGAGTAAGTTTGTTATGAATATATTTGGTTCGTAATCATTAGAATCCAATACAAGAAATTCTAGCTAAGGATCATATTATTAGAAGATCAAAGCATTTAGTCTGTTGTCAATGACAAAGGTGGAGATTGTTCGCAATATGTATTTTGTTGTGACAAAAGGGAGATTATTGGAATTATAGATGTCATTGATATTCATAGATGAGTATGGTGATTTTAGGATGTGTAAGGTATCCTATCAGAGGTTAAGGATGAATGAATTTTTTGTGTGCATAAGTTGAATTCATCTGATTATTCAATTTGTTCATCTAGACATTTTGGGTCTAGTGGAAGAAAATTTGAATAGGCATTTTGCTAACATCACCATTTCCATGTGTGGATGAGTCTGAGGGAGTTGGTCATATGGTTATGATCATATTAGTCCCTAGTTATTATGATAAAAAATTTATGTCATGTAATGAATCACAACCGAAGATATGATGATGCAAAGTTGGTTACTCAAAAAAGAATTTACTATGTTTTCATACCTAGCCAAATTTTCAAAAGGGTTCAAGCAGATCCAAGTAAGTATGTTGATGAGGTTATCATCCTCACATATGGAGGTGTCAATATAAAATGATCATATGGGTTTGTTTATCTATTTGACTAGTTTCTATGTGCAAAATATTAGGTCACATGATGAAGCATGACAAAATATATGCATGTACAAAGTTGGGCTCCTAGGCATTTTAACATTGTTTTCACACCCTTAGTCAAATTTATACATGTCAATAAAATATAAGAAGACATTTTGATGATATAATATCTTTCAAGTATGAATGTTTTAGGATAAGATTGATATATGGATGGAATCACATATATGAGAGGATCTTATGCACCAGATGTCAAGTCATGTGACTAAGCACAACAAAAGTTATGCAAGAACAAAATTGGGCTTTCAGGTAGTCCTACACATAGTTGGCTCTGTGGTAGAATAGTATAAGTGAGTAGATTAATGGTTTTTTATCTCACACATGTAAAGGATTTAGGAATAAATGGGTAGATGAATTATTTTAGTATTATGCCTAGTTTATATGATCCAAATTTTAGAACTGGCAGTTGAGTGAAGCAAAAGGTATCAAGGTACAAAGTTTATCTTATAGACAAATTAAAATGGTTCCCATAGTTTAATTTTCACAAGTTAAATTTTGAGTAACTCTCAAAGTGATCAATGGAGCATGTTTGCTCCAAGATGTCAGGATGTAGTGAGATGAGGATAAGTGGTCAAAGTTTAACATTAATATGAGATAAAGTTTGAGCTTTTCAAAAGATTGAATGATGAGAGAATGATCATGTAATTAATATCTAATGGAGTGAGTTAAATAAATGGGATCAAGTGATCTATATTTAATGAGATATAGGTGACTTAAAAGACTGAGTTAGTTTGACAAGATCGATAGAGTGTATTCATTCTAAAGACTCACGAAGCAATGAGATGAGATTAGGAGCTCAATGTTTAAATTTAGATATAAATAAAGTTTTTACAACTATGAATATATAACAACATGTTGGATCTCATATAAAAACACCCAATGGATGCATTTTAAATTTGGAATATTAAATCTTAGAAGTGTACAAAGTCTAACGAAATGCATGAGCTTATCAAAACTTGATGTAATGGACATGTTTTAAAGTTGATAAATTTGAATGAAGACCATCATATCATGGCATGAAACTTAAGAACAATGGTCAATATTTAATTATATGTTCATCCCAATGGTCAAGTGTAGGAACTTATAGTTAAGCCATAAATTATGACATAAATAATGAATTTGATTATGGTGATCAATCAAATTTGGGTAATATGGCATGTGCATCAAAACTAGAGCCCAATATATGATAAATATAGTATTGATACCAGAAATCATGGTGGTTAAGCATGATTTCAAGATGTGCGAAACTTGTTGTTAAAGACAAGAACTAAAATCCAACATAACTAAACATGATGTGTTATCAAACTAGTGTGAACATAAAAAAGATATGAACCCTAGAATACAATAGATGCTTTTGATGTTACTAAATGGTGTTGAATAGATAAATATAAAGACATAGAATGAGAGGGGTATGGTGTAAGGGAATAGAAGAGAGATATGTGTAGAGCATGAGAAATTACAAACCAAACTTGTAAGAAAGAATAGATAATTAGATTCATTTATGCATCTAGATTTTAATCTAGAGTTGTAGCTCTATAACATAGATCTGTTTGGTAGGTGCCATTAGATAAGTTGAGTTGGTGCTCAGTTATGGAGTGACTGATTCTTTAGAGTAGGTACTCTTAAATCATGGGATCAGTGTATCCTTAGGGTTACTACCCTTAAACATTTTAACAAATGAGGTTATTTATTGTGAGGTTAGATTATAATAGTATATATTAACAACTATATTCATGGTGGTATTTCCCTTATTGGTTTTTCCTTGGTATATCTAGTTTTATACATATATGTGTGTATGTGATCTCTGTATATATTATTAATCTACATTTAATTTTTTGAAATGATTAAATTAGTCAATATACTAATTCACTCTCCTCTTAGTAGATATTTTTGCTCCAACATCATGTTTTATTATACCTTTATTTCTTTAGTAATACATGGTTTTGACATGACAATAATTTCTCAAACAAATAGATTGACCCCCCTTATCTTCCTCTTTGATGGAACAATCACCATGTCCCCCTACCTCTCTTGATTCTATCTATGATTATTTCCCTTAGTTCTACCCTCAGGGTGATCTAAATTTTGCTATAATATTAGACAATAATATGATCACCTTAAATTCTCACCTCATGGTCAAAGTTCCCAATATTTCTATGGTATACACAAAAAAAATTGAATGATATACCTTATCCATGGTGTCCTCATCCATTGACCCACCATCATCCTAAAGTTCAAATCTAGAACCACCCAAATGCTATATATGCTACCATCCTTAGTGTTTAGTAGTCCTACCACCACCATTATTCTAACCCAAAATGTTACTACACCACCACTAAAAATCAACCCACCACCCTCTCCTATGCTTTAAAACATATTGGTATCCATTATATCAACCCCACCTCCTATCAGAACCCATATCACATCAAGTTATACCATGAAACCTCTACCATCCACATAACAAATCCATATAGGTCAAAACCTTCAATAAAAAAAAAACTAACTATAAAACACCAAATTCCCACATAATCCATTATAGGTAATTATCCTAACCCATACCAATAATAAATTTTACCTTTACTCTTCCCTTAACAAGTGGTTGTATCTCAACTAAAAATCACCAAGTCTATAGGGTACTGCCTACACAACCTCTCCCAACATCACTTCCTCCATATAAACATTTACAATAAAATGTTATAGGATGCATCGCCAAATATAACACCCAACGAGATCTTATAAGGATCCTCATGAAAAGTATGATAAACTTGGAATATTCTACCTCAAGATAGAATAACATGATTACATATGAATAGATTTGTAATAAGCCAATCAACCCTTCATCCCTATTTGGCCATATCTTAGTCAATGGGAACTTCCTAAATTCAAAGAAATTCAAAAGAAGGAATACCCCCAATACCACATTAGAATATTTAGACATGCATGCTAGCTCATTGCCCATGATGACAACCTTTTTAAGGACATTTCCTATGTCAGTCATAGGATTTGATTTAGACTACTAAAGTTCCATCCCTCAATACTCGTTATTGTCCTTTGGGCAACTAGTTAAAAATTTCATAGAGAACTTCTCAATAAATATCGCTAGGAAAGTAACTATTACAAACATTTATTCCATTAGGTTATTATAATATGAGAACATTATAGAATTTGTTTCTAGATGGTTGGGCATTATAAACCAATTAACCTTCTCCCTACCTCAACTAAAACTGATCAAACTATTTTCAATATCATTTGAAAAACATATCTCATCCACCTTAAAAATCTAGTCATTTAAAAATTTCAATGAGGCCTTTACCATGTCTCAAATATTATAAATCTGAGCCTTAAAAGAGTTAAAACTGAAGTTAAGAGATAAAACTTCAAACTAGACCATTCTAAAGGAAACAATAATCCAACACCAAAGGGAACAATTAGCATTGGTCCTATAATTAAATTCTTCATGTGAAACAAACTAACCGAGATATTCTCAATCACAACAATAAATAAACATAAAAATGTTCTCACCTAGGCAATACACACCTTTAGGGGATTCTTATGCTAATATATTAGACAAACTACTAAAGATGACTTTCATTTTCCTAACATTTATCAACTATTAGACCTGATGATAGGCCACAAAATGTTGTCACTCATAGATGGATTCTCTAGATATAATCAAATCCTTATCACCCCATAAGATAAACATAATACTTATTTTATTATTTCTTAGGAGAATTTATGATATAATTTTATATAATTTTCCCTAAATAATGTGGGATCCACCTACCAAATATATTTGACTTATATCACTCATGATATAATCCATAATATTATTGAGAATTATGTAGACAACCTTCCTGGTAAATAAATGTTAAGCATATAGAACAATGGAGGATAAATTAGTGTGTGATAAAACTTTAATTTCTTAAAATTAATTTTCAAAATTTAAACATTCAAACAAGACCAATTAATTATGCAACACAAGATTTACACGGAAAATCCTCTCTCAGGAAAAACCACAATGAGGAGTTACTTGGATCTATTATCCAAATCCATCCATAAAATAATAATTATTTTACAAAATTTAAGGGTACCAACCTAATTGGAGACACCAAACCCCACTGATAAGCACCAAATTATCAAGAGACACTAATCTCTTATTTTTATGCTATCGACATTTATTGAAACAATCTTCCACCTTAATATTGTGGCTTCATCAACGAATGATGGAAAATTCAATCTCATCTTCTTCTCCATGAAAATATGCTTATTCTTTAATTATATAAATAATTAATTCTATATCTTTATCAACATTTTATCTTCCTTATATAATATTCAAAGACTCTTCATAAAGGGGGCATCCCATCAAAGAGGCACCTCTTCACAAAAAGAATTGCTTTTATTTGATTTTATTTAATTTAACTAAGAGGACAACTCCCAAATCAATGGTAGTACAAATGAGGGTCAAACATTTCAATGATTACCATTAATTTATATCTTGTATGGGATGGGGATGATTTAACCATAATTACTTACACAAAAAAACTCTTTGATCATTATATTAATTATATTCTATTTTTATGCTAGTTGGCATTCATCATTAATGCTTCAACAAATCTATTAATTAAATTAGCCTATTAAGTCTTAGGCCCTTCTTTTATGATATTTTTATGTTAATGATATCATTATTTCAATTATAACTCTTTCAAATTTAATGACAATTCCATTACGTTAATGACAATTCTATTGATAATTTTGTTGACAACAATTACAATTCCTTTGACATCAACAAAAATATTAAAAAAATCTCCCCCTTTTTCATTGATGGTAAATCTATAGAGAAACTCCCCCTTGTTGTAGTTCTCCTCCTTTGATACTGATTTCATTAATTCTCCCCATTTAACATCAATGGAAAATTTATATACAAGTTGATCATAATCTATATCATCAAATTATCAATGGAGTTTAGCTCCCCCTTAAGTGATGCTTCTCTTGATAGATTTAATGATTGGATGAATAATGGATTACTCTTGTTTTTTTCCTTAGAAAATAAAAAAGTTTATTTTGGGAGTTGATTCATGAAGATATTTTACATATGTTCCTTTATGGTTATGTACTCTAGCTTTACATTTTGTTCTACAACTTATTCTCTCAAGAAGTGATACTTTATTAGAATAATTTTTGTCCTTGATTGCATAATCAAATTCTTTGAAATATTAATTACACTAGTGTTATCAAATAGTATTCAAATTGGATGATCATACTCTATCTTAAAAAAATTCAATGTTTGCTTCATCCAAAGCATTTGTGTACAACAAGACACTTATACTATGGATTTTACTTTCTCCATGGATAGAGAAATGGAAGGCTACTTTTTACTTAGCCAAGTCACTAGATTTTTGCCAACAAAGAATGCTTATCCACTTGTAATTTTTTTGTCATAAATAGTTCCTACCCAATCTACATATGTGTATGTTATTAGTGTGAAATATTCACCTATTGGATACCATAAACCATATCCAATGTGAACTTTATATATTTGAATATTATTTTGACAACTTCAACATGGGCTTATTTTGTGGCTTCTTAAAACCTTTCTATTAATCCTACAACTTGCATGATGTCGACCTTGATGCCATGGTGTATTTGAAAATCATGTATCTTTTAAGTGTCTAATTTTATTTAAAATATTCATCATCTTTACTTAGATTATATCCTATAACCATGGGTATGCTAACAGGTGTGAAATCTTCCATTTGAAACTTTTTCAACATTTTCTTTATATACATGGTTTGGGAGATAAATATTCCTTTGTTATATTGATAAATTTGTAAACCAAGGAAAAATGATAAATCACCTAACATAGACATTACAAACTCATTTTTCATAACTTTTATAAATTATTGAGACATTTTTTCACTATAACCTCCAAAAATGATATCGTCCACATAAACCACAACTATCAACTAATTTTCACTTTCACTATTTATATAGAGATTATTATCAACTCCCCTTTTGAAACCTTATTCTTGTAGGTATTTATCAAGTATTGAGTACTAGGCTCTGAGGGATTGATTTATGTTATATAGGAATTTCTTCAATTAACACACATAGTCCTTGGTTTTTTATAGAATAAAAACTTTTGGGTGTTTAGTATATACCTCTTTTTCTAATTTTCCATTTACAAAACTAGATTTTCATATCCATTTGATAAAATTTGAAGTTATTGAAACTAAAATATGCCAAAAACATTCCAATGGATTCTAATATCTCAACAAGGGAAAAGGTTTATTCAAAATCAATACCTTCAACTTGAGCATACCCCTTATAAACCAACCTTGTTTTGTTTCTTATCACTTGGCCATCTTCATTCAACTTGTTACTAAAAACCCAATTTTAACTAATCACGTTCTTGTATTTTAGTCTAAGAAAAAGTTCCCATGTCTCATTCTTCTCAATTTGATTCAATTATTCTTCCATAAAATTGATCCAATGCTTATCATTTCTAGCTTCTACAAAGTTTTTAGGTTCTATTTTGGATAACAAAGAGAAGTTTACATGTTCAGATGTACTAAAAAATCTTATTTTAGTTTGCACCCTAGTATCTATATCACCAATAATTTGAATTTCTAAGTGATATTTTTGAACAAATTTTGATGGTGCATTTTTATTTCTCATTTTACTCATTTTTGTTGTTATTCTTCTTCCTCCTATTATTATCTCTTATAAATGATCATTTACTTGTACACTCTCTTTTTGGGGCCTTGTGTTATCCATTATTAAATTATCACCTTATAAAATATTTTATAGTATTTTATTATAACATATACTTGCCTTACTTCTTGAGGAATATCCATAAAAATACCTTCATCATATTTTGAGTCAAACTTTCCTAATAATTTGTCATCTCTTGTGATGTAGCACTTACTCCGAAACAACTTGAAGTATTTAACTCATGATGGCATACCCTTTCATAACTCATAAGGTGTTTTTATATTTTTTACTCTAATTTGCCCTCTATTCATAATGTAGACTAGAACTAGTTTTCCTATATCTGCCTTCCTGATCTCACACCCTTCAACATAAAATGTGAAGACATGTCCTTCATCTCACATTTGAATAACACTTAGAATATTATGCTTCAAACCTTAAACATACAAGAAATTTTCTATTTTTGTCTTTCCATAGTCAAGACTAAGAGTACATGTTATATTTATTCTTGTTTTATCATTATCTCCAAATTTTACAGTGCATTCATGTATTTCCTTCAAATATAAAAATTTTCTTTCTAATCATGTGACTTGAGAATCCGTTGTCAATGTACCATTTCTTCCCTTAAACTTGTGAATGAAATATTGTTTGCATAAGCATAGATTTCTCCTTATCTTGATTAACTTTATCTTGCTTCTATTTTCATATTTTTTTAGGCTCTCTTTTCTTCAAAATATGAGCATCTACTTTATCATTCTATCTAGGCATTCTACAAAAACATTTATACAAAACATAGTTATATGTCCATAGTTATTGCATTTTAAACAAAAAATAATCTCATTTAAATTTAATAAAGGGGAAAATTAATTATAATTCATTCTTGAAAACCTATATGCACTTTTGCCTTTGTCCCATGCATACATATTTCTTTCATGTGCTTTACATTCTATTTTTCTATGCCAAAACTAATTTTAGAAATAAAAATTAATGATCAAATGAACTTGGATACTTGATCATGTTAAAATTATCATTTAAAATTTTTAACACAAATATACTATCCCTCATTTTATTTATGAAGAATATCATGCTCTTTCTTCTTATCAGTTCCTCAATTCTTGAGGGCATTTGCATAGATTTTGGGCTTCTCAGCTTTCTTTGGTGGTTATATATATTTTTTAAATCTTCCATTATTTAGTGATATTATAATTAAATTCATAACCAAGACTATTTTTAATGAATGGTGACCTTTGATAATTTAGGATTTCACCAAAAATTTCAGCACTCTTTTCAAACATTAAATTATTTTTCAGCTAGGTAGTGGTCTTCTCCAATTCTATTTTTAACACAACCATTTTGGATTATAAATTCATGAATTCATCTTCCTTTGTCTTTAATTAGGATATAAATTATTCCTCTATCATTTTTAATTCTAATTGATTCTTTAGGCCTATGATTACCTTTTATGATTCCTCAACATTTTGTGACTTTCTTATTTTCAAAGTACAATCCTCTTCTCCATACTTTTGAATCTACATTTTTTTTTTTAGATTATTTTTCTTGAGTAATTTTATCTCACTTAAAGCACAAATTATTTCTTCTTTAAGATATTCATCTTCATCATCTTCTTCCTCTTCCATGGTGTCTTCACTTGTAGAGGAATAATTTTGAATTTCTATATCCATGAATATAGTTTCTTCTTTGTCACTATCTGATATGGTTTCATTGCTCTCCTCAGTTGAGCTACTATAATTTTTAGAATAGAGGATTTTATTGTGCTTATTTAAAATTTTCTTATATCCATTTTGTTTGAAGTTTTTATTGTATTGAGGCTTGCTCTTCTTTTTATTTCCTCATTATGATTTTCCTCATCATCATTATCATCCTTATGTGGACATGTAGCAACAAAATGTCTAATTTTACCAAAATTAAAACATTTTAAAGGTACATTACCTTTATATTTGCTTGATCCTTTCTTATGTTTTTTTACAAAAAGGTCCTTGTCATCTTGTTCATTGTTAGTGTCATTACTTGATTCAGGTTCCTTATTATTCATTTTATTTCAAGATTTAGATGTTATTTCCTTATTAGATGGTTTTTAATTTTAATATCTCATCTAATACACTATAAGAATCATGTACAACTCATAAATTATTAATGAGTCTAAGTCCTTTATTATTCAATATCAAAAATTTTTGCATCAAATATCAAAGGAATTGACCTTATCACTTTTTGAACGATCATGGATTCTTCAAATTTTTTACTTAGCCAAAAGATGGTGTTAACAATATCATCCACATTAAGAATATATGCCATAATATTTTCTTCATCTTTCATTTTTAAGCCCTCAAATTGTCACCTATGAGTTTGGAGTTTGGCCTTCTTCACTTTATTATCATGGTCATAGATGTTTTAAAAAATTTCCTATATTTATTTTGATAAATCATAGTGCATTATCTTGATAAACTCTTATTTTGGTAGGTTAGACAAGATCAAGTTCATTTCTTTGACATTATTTTAACTAGCCTTATTTTTAGGTTGATCCATTGTTGTAGTTTTTTAAGTTGTATATCTAGTCACAACTAACTTCTAGATATCAAAACCAATAGTCATTAAATATTTCACATTATTATTCTATATAATGAATAATTTTTTTCATCAAACAATAGATATTTGTTTGTGGAGAAATATTCTTTACTATCCATGTGTGCTTCTGAGATTTACCTTCTAGTGATTAGACTAATTCTGAAGGAACTGATCTAATACCAATTGTTAAGTGCACAACACCTTGAGAGGTGGGGTGAATAAGTGTGTGATAAACTTTAATTTCTTAAAATTAATTAATTTTCATAATGAAAACATTCAAACAATAAAAACTAATTAGGAAACACAAGATCTACGTGGAAAACCCTCTCTCATAAAAAACCATAATGAGGAGCTACTTTGATCCACCCTACAAATCTAGATGTAAAATAATAATTCTTTTACAAAATTTATATGCACCAACCTACTTGGAGATATAAATCCCCATTTTTAAGCACCTACTTATCAAGAGAAACTAATCTCTTCTTTCTAAGGCACCAACCTCTACAGAAACAATCTTCCACCTTACTATTGTTGCTTCATCAATGAATGATGTCAAATTCAATCTCTTCCTTTTCTTATTCATAAAAATATACTTATGCTTGATTGATAAAAATAATTAATTCCATATCTTTATCAACATTTTATCCTCCTTATATAGCCTTAAAAGGCTCTTCACAAATGGGGCATCCCATCAAAGAGGCACCTCATCACCAAAAGATGTGTCTTTTTTTTAATATAATTTAATTTAACTAAGAGGGTGACTCTAAAATCAATACTGATATAAATGAGGGTTGGCCCTTTCAATGACTTCCATTATTTCATATCTTGTATGTGAGGGGGGAGATTTAACCATAAATGCTTACATAAACAAACTCTTTAATCACTAAATTAATTAAATTGTTATTTTATGTTGGTTGGCCTTCCTCATTAATTCTACAATAAATCTCTTAATCAAATTGGCCTGTTATGTTTTGGTACCTTCTTTTATGACATCATTATGTTAATGACATCATTATTTCAATGATAACTCCTTTGACTTTGATGATAATTCTTTTGCATTAATGACATTTCCATTGACAATATTGTTGACAATAATTAAAATTCCTTTGACATCGACGACAATATTCCAAAAATAAGATCTTATAAAGGACCATCTCTCCATTCTCAAAATAATCTTTGACCATCTAATCCAATTTTGTGTTTATCTCAATTCCAAAAAGTGTGTTTTTGAGGTTTTGACTACTAAGATTTTAGGTTTTATCATCTCTATACATGGTATAGAATTATATCCCACTAAGATTAAGGCTATCATATATATATATATATATATATATATATATATATATATATATATATATATATATATTCATATATTCCTCCCCCATCTAACCATAATCAACTTCATATCCTGAAAGGAAAATTGTAATCTAGTGAATTTTTTATCTCCTAGTTATTTGATTATTGTTAACCATTCCATCACCTTTTGAGGAAGGATACCTGGTTCATCTAAGATTCTAATTATCAATAAGTATTTGAATATATCAAGAGATATCTCCTCCCCCCACTATTTATTATTCCTTATAAGGAATGTTGACCTTTCTTATTGTTTTAGGGGCTAGGCTTGCCCATCATAATGGCATTTAAAGATATCAAGAGCTATCTCCTCTCCTCACTGGTTCTTCTTCCTTATAAGGAATGGTGACATTTATTATTTTATATTTCATCCATAGATCATGATTTAGGGGTTATGCTTGCCCATCATGATGAATAACATAAAGAAAAATTAGAGTCTTACATAATTCATACTCTCATTGAATATGAGACATGCTATACAAATCCAAAAAGACTCTTCTTAGATTTGGTTTTTGTAGCTTCTAAGCTTCACCATTATCTTATTAATCATAATACCTATGTAATTACAAACACTGACCCCTCAAATTTATGCATTTGAAGCCTTATTAGAATCAACATATGGCTAGGTGGCTCATTATTTTAGAAAATATTTATATGGAGTTTCTTCACCAAAAGTCATTTAAAGACAAACTAATAACTAATTAGTTAGTTGAGGCACCTCTTGTATGTAGTCAACCATATAATTTTGAATTCTTGGATGAATCTATCTCTTATGCATCCCAAGTAGATCTTAAATATAAAATGACTTTTTTCTTTCATGGATTTAAATTTGAGCATATGAGGATATTGGAATTATTTTGATACCTCCTAAGGGTCCTCTTATGTATTTATCCTTCAATATAGGTTTTTATTGCACAACTAATATGGTAGAGTATGAAGCCTTGATCATACATCTTCAAACTATTTTGACTATGGGAGTTAGTTCACTTTGTATCTATGGATTTTATTAGTTAGTTTTCAATCAGATCTATGGTACATATTAGTGTAATAATGAAATCCTATACAAATACAAAGTTTTACCATACTATCTATTTTCTACTTTTGATCATTATGTCATACAAGACATTCATCGGTTAACTAATATGTTTGTGGATAACATGGCCTCTCTTTATTTTCTATTATCCCATCCTCCCCTCAAGAATCCAATATATTTTTTTTCTAATCCAAAAAATTAATTATCCATACTATACCATAATAGATTTTCCTTCTATCCATAATGTAGAATAAAATCATATACATCTATTGTAAACACAAACGTTCAATTACTTGTGTAATGGTATTATCCCTCCTAGTTTTTCTAAGAATGAGAAGCATGATTTTTAGTAGTGGATCACTCATTAAGTCATATTAAGGGGTGTTCTATACAATAAAGTAATTGATGGTTTACTCTGATGTATTTATAACTCTGAGGCTACTCTCACAATCTAAGAAATTCATGATGAGTTGTGTGGGGGAGACTTTAGTGGCCTTTCTATTTCTAATAAAATTCTCTAAATATGTTATTATTTTCCTACACTAAATTGAGATCATTCTAAATATGTCAATAAATTTTATAAATGTCAACAAAACATTAATATTTCTCACATCCCTAGTAACACAGTGTAAGTGGCCCATGAATATTGGCCATTTTCTCAATGGGCATTAGATCTCATAGGAAAAAATAATCCCAAATCTTCCCAGTGACACATTTTTATCACTACCACCATAAAATACTTTACTAAATGGGTGGAGGCTATTCTCTTTATTTTTGCTAAAGTAGATAATATTGTTGATTTTATTAATCATCTTATTATCTGTCACTTTGATGTCCCTCATAATATAATTACATATAATGGAAAATATTTTAAAAATAAGCAAGTCCAGAGATTTTGTGATTATTTTGACATTAATTTAAGCTTTTCTTCACCTTATTATTTTCAAGCTAATGAACATTCTAAATCATATAATAAAATATTAACTAAAATTCTAACCAATGTAGTCAATGAGGATAGAAAAAATAACATCTTCATATTACCTTTTTCTAATGGGCTTATCATACTAGCTTTCAAACCTCTACTGGTGTTACACCTTTTTATTTGGTATATGGAATGGAAGTTGTCCTCCCTCTAGAAATATATATCCTTCTCTATGAATTTATCCTATAGACATGAATTTAAAAGAGGACTATCATCAAAAGCATTTCACATCTTGAAATTTTAGTTAAGTGTCGATCTGTGGACCTCGAGTACCTCCACGTATATCAAGAAATAATAAATCATTCATAAAATCAACATATAAAAGAATATAAATTTATTTTTTGTGACTTTTCCTTTAATAAAATCATAATGAAAAAAATATGGGAAAAAAGTAAAAGAGGAAAATTTGCTCTGAATTATCTTGGACCATATATTATCACTCAAAAATATAGATCTGGGGCATGTTATTTAGACTTAATTAAGGTAAAAATAAAATGTGAACCTCTTAAAACATTGCATCTACATCCTTTTTATTATTTTTAAACTTAAAAAAATCTATATTCATCAAGAATTATCCTCCTTTGGTCTCAAAACACCTTAAGTTACATCTCCCATCACCCATAAAATACCTAGTAAAGATAAAAGAATCATGTGAAAATTTGACATGTCTATCCTCATATTAAATATGTACATCTTAGATCTATTCATAACATGTTATAAATTAATAATCTCTATATGTAATAGGAAGGATCCCCAAATCATTATTTCCTAAAAAATCTCCCACCTAAAAAAGTTTTATTTTCAGGGATAGAAATATCATCTTGTGAAAATAGGTAGAAGCTAACCTTAGTTACCTTAAATACAAATAAAAAATTAGGGATAAATAAAAAATATAACTACTCCCTCAAGTGAAAACTATCCATAAATAAGAATAAAAATCATAAACTTCTCCCTTAAGGGACAGTTGTAAGAGCATATATCCTAAAAAATAGACCACTCCCCTTGAAGGATGGCTATCTAAAAAAAAGGTATGATGGAAAACTTCTTGTATTTATTATTTTTCTAAATCATGACACTATAAAACCAAACTACCTAAAAAATAAAAAAAATATCTCAATAAAGTTTCCTGCATTGATCATCTTTCTATAAAATTGTAGGTTTATCGCATTGATCAGTCTACATAAAATGTTTTTGGTTAACTTTATATCTACAAAAACATGAGATGAGACTTATATTACTAAAAATATAAGATTTTATTGATAATTTATCCATATTAAATACCTTATAAAAATGTCATGAACATAATTAGCATAGGTTTGTTTCAAGTCATTATTAATACTAAATAAAGGATGCACATGCAGATGTAACGACTTGGTTATCTCTGTTTAAAGTCCAAGCTAATAAGGAGTCATATATACCTCCATTATTTTTTTTATAATTAATTAAAAAAAGTCTTAATCTAATCAATTCTCTTAATATCAAAATTTATAAAAATAATAATCACTAAATGTCCCATTATAACCATCCATAATAACATGACAAAAACATAAATCATAATCACATAATTAATCTATAACCATGATGAAAAAATTAAATACATCACATAATCTAAAATCTATAAATCACATCGCATTAAGCATAAATCTAGAAACATACAAACTAATCCATGATCAAAATCTAGAATCTGTGTGTATATATAAAATAAATGACTTAAAATAATAATGTACAAGGTGGCTTTTTAGCTAGTAACAATATAACAAATGGATCTATGAGTAGTATAATAGACAAAATATATATAATAGGTAAAAAAGATTCAATTTTAGTAGATGTTAGGCCCTCCTTTATTGACTCATCTATCTCCACCTCCATCTCTACCCTTATGACCTCAACCTTGTACCACACTCCCTAACCTAGGTGTGCCACCTTGTAACCATTGAGATGCTCTCAAATATGTCAAAACAAAAGTTTCATACTAAGGTACTTCTAGTATTTACTCTTATATAATCCTCTCATAATATTATATCTCTCTCATGACATCATGGTACCTATCTAAGCTCACTATAATTCATTTACATGTATTAAGTCTATCCTCTCCTATCCCACTTTGACCTTCTACCATCATATACCCTCCATAAAAATTATCCCTCTCTACCATGTATCTATCATGATATTTCACTACCTAATTATTAATCTCCTATAAAAAATATCCAACTAAAGCTATATGCTATCTTGGATTTTCTTTGCCTCTACCAAAATTTCTTATAATGTAATAACCTAGTCCTATAAAGCATCCCACTCTATAATCATCACCTAAATGTTTATCTCTATCTCCTATTTTATTGTCCTATCCTCTATTGGTACCTCCTCCCCCACCTCCTCCATATCCACATCATACCCATCCTATTGAGGTTGTACAACCCTATCCTTCCTCATCCCTAATTGATGTGACAACCATAATGAATATGCCAATCTAACTCATATATAATCTACATCTACTACCATTGGCTCCTCCTCTAGCCTTACTTATGGTTTATTATAATGGCCCTATAATATCCCAATCTTTGATCATGCCCCCTATATAACTAAGGTGCATTTAGGACCCCTTAGATCAACCCAACTAGTTTTTCACCCTATCAAACTAGAAGTAATATAGGTGTTCCACTCTCTACCCACACATCCACCTATCTAATTTTCTCCATGATATCTCCCTTCCCACCCTTTACCATGCCAAAAACCCTATATATAGCCTCCAAATAACATCTACTTATTGTAAACCCTCTATCACCTCCTGATAGTATGCTAAGTCTCACACAAATCCATATATGTGACATTGGACAAGGTCTTCTTTCCATCAAAGGAATCACATGTTGTATACTATTTAATGCTATTATGCCCAAAGGGTACCATATAGGTGAATGAACCTAATGTACTCATATATCCTTCATTATAAAACAAAACTAACATAATCCTAAACCATTTTTGTGCCCTCTAGCCCCATAATTCCTTATATACCTATGTTATAAGTGTAGGATCCAATGTAAATACAGTATGATGTTCCCATATGTCAACTACTAAACCTATCAAGATCTAAAGAAATTGGCCTCCTCTAAATCTATTAATGCATTAAAAGAGATGGATAACATCATCATGGTTATAACCAATCTCCCCTTCATGTCCTCCTCATATAAACTCTCAAAAACATATCCCCCATTAGTGAAATTAATGTCTAGTACATCATCTCCATATAGTCATGCCAATGTCACTACATGTTCCCTCTTATCATCTAGTACTATTTTTGCACCTTATAATACCAAATATAGTTTATAGTAGATCTCTTATACCATCAGGGTGATCTCCCCAATTGGTATCCAAAATGTCCCTATGGCTACATCCCATCACTCCAACAATGCTGCTAGCAACTCCACATCTCTGTGAACTTGATGATAGTGGCATATACCTCCCAAAATAATATCTTCCATATGATTCCAATCATCATCATCCATTTGATCATATATCTAATTTAAGAGTGGTGGAACCTGATCCCACATCATGATTTGTGTTTGTACCTAGAATCATTGGTTAATTAATTGCTTTTTCTTACCTATGTTCCTATGTTTTATTAAACATTTTTCTGTCCTAGCTTTAGTCTTCCTTAATCTTTGATGATCGATATTGATCCTTTAAGATTAGTTCTAATTGGGTGAAATTATGTTGATCTTTAGGTGACTAATGTCAATCTTTATAGATTGGTGTTGATCCCTACATGATCTCGCATGTAAAAATCTAACTAAAAATCAACAAAATCTAAAAAATATATTATAACATTATAAAAATATTACAAAATCTAAAACCTTTTTAAATTATTTAACTATTTATAAAACTTTTATAAAAATATCAAAAAATTAAAAACATGTAAAAAATTAAAAAAATTAGTAAAATTCTAAGCCTACCTCATTGTGAGATCATCATCATCTCCTATGTGCACTCCCACTTGCCTACATAATATGTATCTCATAGTGACATGTAGATGGGTGTAAATTTTTCTGGCTCTTTCTTGCATGATCTTGATTGAAAATGAGAACCTAAAACATTAGGCATAATATTTATATCACCCATAAATTTATTTTAATTATTTTGTGATCTATGTTGATTTTATAGAATTGACATTGATCTTATAGATCGATGTCGATTGTGTCTATTTTGTCTTATTATTTGTGTTACTTGAAAATTTATTTTTCACCCCTCTATACTTGAACCAAGTCCACTTAATTTATATTTTGTTAAAACTATTCCATTCCTTATTACTTAGCATTACTCACTAGTAGATATATACCCCCTATTGGTCCCAAAACCTTTGATAGATCTACACTTGTTTTAGATTATATCCCATGTGGATCTTGAAAGTGTACTTCATGTGTAGCACACATGTATTAGGCACATTATATGTTTTGGTTATCCCATCCTAGCCTTTATCCTCTTGATTACCTTCTATTGAGACCACCTATTCATAATTATAGTAATCCATTACTTATTTGCCTTTAGGATTTTTTGTCTGGATATCCTGTATCTTACTAGTGAAACATTATACTTCATGCTTATCCTTGCATCTTAGATTCTCATTTACTATCTACATTATCTATTACCACCTCATTTTCAAACTCATCTCTACCTCATCATCCTTCATAGGCTTCAAATTTTAGGGTGGATACCTCATCATATAAACCTAGGGCACTAGAACTCTTTTTTTTTGTCTTACAATAGGTTATTACAAACAACTCAATAAAAAGAGTAAAATGTAGACACTAAGATTATACATTGTAATATTTGTGTTAGCTTATGTCTCATGTTCCCTTCTTGATTATCAATATTTTACCCTATATAAATATTTAGTTATTTTTTTACCATTTACCTTACATAATGACATTTTATTAAAAAAAATTAACTAAATAAATTAATTTAATTATTAACCTATATTAAAATCTAAATAAATATATCCAAAATAGCATGCAAGGTAGTTTATTTTAACCACCCTTAACCTCCTCATAATATCAAAATCACTTAAACAACTAAGATCTCAAATTAATGTATCAGTTGCATTGTTTCATCAAACTGGGTAAGTTTAGCTAGGAATCATTGGTGATCCCCATGATCAATGTCAATTTTGCTGAATCAGCATAGATTTAACCATAACCTTCCTTGGGATAAAGGACTATTTTTTTACGCTTGTGTTTGCACTGAAAGGATGACAAAATTTATCTAGAGTATCAATTAAATAATTGTTTATTCCCAAGAAGCTTTGACACCTGTATCAACATATCAACCCCATAAGTATAACAAGAATCATCCTATCAAACTTGTAGTCTGTAACAAGTTGGAAACATTAAAAATTTTAGTCTATCATTTATTTTAACAATTCATTATGTATGTATATTATTTTACATTCAATTCTATATTCAGTTTATCCCTATAATCTATTTTATGATATCTTTAGTTAGCTTTAAGCACCTCAAAACCATGTTAAATCCCTTTAAATCCATATTTTAAACCCCTATCTTAAGACGTTTGTTTTCATTTATAGAATTGACATTGATTTCCTAAATAAACACTGATCCTAAAAATCATCCATTTTATCTACACTTGAGTCCCTTTTAGTTTATAATCTAATTTACATCTTAAATCCTTGTTTATTAAAGCAATGTATATCTTGTAGAGGAATATTCCTAGATTTATTCATGAAGTGGTTACTATATAATATTTACCTATAGTTATACATCCTATTTTATCAAACCAAAGTGATATTTCATTTTATCTAGGTATTTTTGGTGTTACATTCACCCCCAGCTTAAAATCAATTGCACACTAGTTAGAAGTGATCCAAGATGAAGAGGACGCTATTGAGAACTATTAGAATGTTTTATTTTCCAATCTCCATGCAATGAATGTATATTAAATATTAAATCATATTATTATCTTATCTCTCTTGTTAAGTGATTTATTATAATTTTAGTTATATTTATCTACTTAATTACTAAGATAATGGGTTAACATCCTTGTAAGTGTACCATTTCCTAAGACTGGTCACATATTATGCACCCCAATCATTTATTATATTAATCTATCTTTTGTTTGAGGTGTCTATTTTGTGCATGTAATCTTTTCAAGATAGAAAGGATTTCTCACATTATCGAATACAATACATAATACATTTCAATCATATCTAGTATTGTAAAACCTTTTATCTTATTTCAAGTTTTTTAATAGTTTATTTTATATAAATAATGAACAAAAATACCCTAAACACCTTTTATTACATTATTAGATGAAAACATCCACTATCCGTATAGGATGTTTCTATTGAATCATTATAATAGTAGTCTATCTCTATCTGTATTGTCTGATATTAGTTTCATCATCAAATATTTAGCATATTTATTGATTCTCATCTACATTATATCATAACCTATTTCTCAAAAAAATTAGTCACTATAAAGGAAAGGTAACTAAATTTTTTACAATTATCTATATAGCCCCTTTGCCAATTATTAATATTTATACATAGTTTTATTCTCACATTTAAATGCATAAATAAAATATTCATCTACTATTTTTAATTTATTTATGTCATATTTTCTATTTCCCCCCATTTATGGTTTAATGTAATTTTTATACCTATATTCAATTTACCATAAACATTTAGGTGAAATTGTGCTTCTTACACATCTTAGGGTTATATTGTGTTTGTATTTGATTATTGGATCTAATTTGACTTAGGGTTTTTCTATCTCATTGCATTATTCTCCTAGCTCAATAGGGGTTATCCTCTACATGTTCTTAGTGTTACATTCATTATGTTTCATGGGTTTTTTTTTCTTTTAGGGATTTTATTTAGTTTTTTGATTCATTAGACTTTGCTTATTTCATGTTATATATGTTTTTCTCTTATTTCACCTAAGGAGATTATATATAATACACATATTATGAAAATTGATATATTTAGTGGTAAACCTATTCATTATGTCAAAATCTATTTGACTAGTATTTATATTAATTTAAAAAAATATAATTACTCATGAGATTAATACTTATTCCATTGATACACATGTTGATAATAATTATAATTATACAAACTTGAATGACATGAATGATGAAAATGTAAATGAATTTAATGAAAATGATTTTTATGATAAGTTCATGAATGATATGTTACTAGTGGATCTCAATGTGTGGAACATTTTGATGTAACTAAAGATAGGGTAGATATTTTCCTACTTATTTTACACCTAATAGATATAAAATAGGAAAGTTATACACTAATTCAGTATATGTAAAATATAGAAATAAATGCAATGATTTGAATTTACACACACACACACACACACACACACACACACACACACACACACACACACACACACACACACACACACACACACACACACACACACACACACACACACACACACACACACACACACACACACACACACACACACACACACACACACACACAATTAATTTAGAAATTACAAAGCTATAGAGTGAGGATTTGTTTAGCTAGTTATGGCTACCTATTTTTCACAAAATCATCATTGAATCTAAGTATGCTCAATATGTACTTCATCAATATATCATAACATAGAAAATAGTTGAAAATAGACAAATTTAAACACATATGGTATCCAACACTATCAAGGTTTATTGGTAGTGTCCATGTGTAAAGTGGGGGTCTGGTCCTTTTTATAGTCCTATATATGTCCATGTACTATGATCTTATGTATGCTTAACCCTCTAATATTTCATTAAAAAAAATCTCTCTCTTTCATCCAAGCCCTATTTTTCTCAATTGAGAATAATATACCCTTAAAATGGGTTACAATTTTATGTTAGTCTTACCATAACCAATCCCTATTGAATGGTTGAGTGATTCATATATTTCAATCCTCTAAAGAATATTCAAACCAAACATAGTTGTCCCACTTATGTGTGTGTGTGTGTGTGTGTGTGAAACAACATGAAAAAATTATAATGCAATGTTATTTATTGATGTTTTTGACTTGGCACCATGAAAATTTTACTTTGAGTATTCATGTTTCACTCTATGGACTATTTTAGGGATGATCCATTAAGATTTGTTATGTGTGTATGCCTTTCGATAATGTCCTAAGAGATTTTTAGGTGACTTCCAAGTAATTCTCTAGTGTACCAATTCGATAATAACCATAGGGGTGATTTGCATTCATAGATGACTCTTCATTTAATTTTTCATATGAATTACCCATAAAATGTGTCTAGGCTAGCCTAATGGAGCTTCCCAATTTAAAAACATTCATTACAGGTGCATGTACATTATTGAAAGGAGGACACACCTACAAAATTTAAAATTATCTGGAATTATTGGTACTATATTGAAATCATAAAACAAGGATTTAAAATATGGAGATGGTATGTCTAGGATTCTAAAAGATCCTATAGAGACTCAATTAATACTGAGTAAATTTATCCAAAAAAATGAGATGCCTAACATATTATATGGGTAGATGAATAGAGGGTAAGTGGTATCAATTTTAAATCATGTATTCAATGTCTAATAGTGTGAAATTTGATGTTTCCAAAGTGATAAAAACCAAATTTAGGTGTCTATATATGCCATCCTTTTAATAAAATATTGCAAATTATAAAGTAAAAGGATGAAAGGAGTAAATTTAGCACCTATAGTATCCATTCTTGGTGTTTAAAATTACAACCCAAAATGTATCAATTTATCCACATGAAATATAAAATAACATGTATAGTTAATGTTTTATTCACAATAATACATATGAAATAATATGAATTGTTGAAAAAAGTGAAATTAAAAAGTTAAGGAATGAAAATTCCTAATACTATGTGAACTAGACTATGAGTTGTTAAAATTGACTAAATAATATTATTGATGGTCCATTGTGTCTAGCTAGTTTCACCCACACAATATTGACAACATGGGAAGTCTTGCCAATGTGGGATTGCTCTTTTAATAGAATCACCAAAGCTAGTCAGTTTTATTTCCTATATAAGTAATAATCTACTTAAACTAGATGCTTAAATAGAAAATCATAGGGGGAAAAGGAATGAAAAATGAAAATAAAATGGGTGGTGATGCACCATAATAAGGAAAAAAATATCCTTATCACTAAAAACATAGAATCACTAATATGTAATAAAAGAAAGTGAATACATAACAAATAAACATAATGAAAAAAGTGAGAGAGATGAAATTTTTTTGGGAGTATAATCACTTACAATCATGACCACTCTATTAATTACATGTTAATAAAAAAATAATATACTCCACTATAATGATAGGTTCAAAATAAATCTTGCATGATAGAAAGAAAGGCTTGAGATCAATATTATATGAATACAAGGACTTAAAGGACTAATTAATTAACCCTTTATTCCAATGAGCTCATACAATAGGTAGAAGAAGAGAAGATGAAGATAAATATGAATATTTAGTTTTCCAATACCATAAATATAATATAATTTAGTTAAAAATATGTAATTTCTCTGAATTGTTTTTTCTACAACTTCTTTCTTGTTTAGTGGCCTCAATAAATATTTCTAAATTTTCTCATCATGCCCATGCTTTCTACTATACTTTAAAATTGAGTTGAATTTATTCTCACTTAGTGTATTCGTATATAGATAGTATGATTAATTTTTAGGATTTAAATAATGATGTTCTTCCTTTTCCTTTTATCTTAGATACTTCTTTTCTTTTACTAAAGTTTTATTAGAGCATGGGATAAAAAAAATTCTTAACTACTCGTAGCATTATTTTTAACCAGATTAATTTTGAATATATAATATTTTTATTTAAAAATGTGGGGTGAACCCAATATTTAAATATATTTGTATATTTATAAAATTAAATTAATCTCTTTTGCATTCTTAAATAATTACATAAGCTACCTTAGAACATGATTTTTTGAAAGGAAAATTAAGCCTGATAAATAAATTGACCCTGGTGTATAATTTTTAACAAAAACCATGGAGTGACCATTCCCAAAGGAGATGAAACTTATAAAATTATGAGTTGAGTATTGTAAATTACCCAACTACCCATATTGAAAATATTTTTTTAGAATTTTAGAGACAAATAACCTCAACCACACTAACACAAGTAAAAAAATACCCTTTCACAAAACCCTAAAATTAGGTGAATGTGTAAAAGGATCAACCACTATAGATGGATAAGGACCCAAAATGCTTACATTATAACCATCATTCCATTAGTTCTCACATTAAAAAAATAGAATTCTTATACATTCATGAAAAAAAATGTCCTAAAATGTCTCAATTATTCCTAAAAATCATGTAAAAATGTTTTAATATGTTTAATTTGAACCATCTAAACATATATGTCTCAAAATGTTAAATTGTCTATTTAACATGTCTAAATCTCTCAAATAATCCCATTTTATATAAGGTATGGAGCCTATAAATCACTCATCTCAAAAGAAAGAGTTATGTACAACATATATTATATTGAAAAGTATAATCATGTAACATGTATGTAAACATGCTAAGCCATGTTATAATATAAATACTTTAAACATTGTAAGCACATATGAAACATATAATATGAGGAAAGGGAAGTTGTTTTTTATTCACACAAAAAATATGATCATGATAATTCATTATAAAATAGTTTTTATATCTATCTAGATGTGTCAATGAAGAATACAATAATTATAATTCCACTAAATGCATGATATAAATCATGGAAATAGCAAGTAGAAATAGATAACACACAATAAAAATGTGTGTGATAGAAACCAAAAAACCAATCACATAGTAATAATATTTATTTTACATATAAATAAATGTAAGTCTAGAAATACACATACACAAATAATATTATATCAAATAACTCATTGTTTTAACTTATTTTGGATCTAATGATCTAAATAATCTGAACTACCATATATTGAGATTACATAAGATATATCATTCACTACATATATCTAAATATAAAAATAAGATTTATATTCAGATTACTATTATATAAGTGATAAAAAAATAAGGTACTTATCATTTTTACTATTCTATTTAGATAACTTTCTATATACAATCACTCAATACATTCTGAAATAGATTTAGAGTCACTCACCTCAGGGAACTTATCAAAATCTTAAATGACACTCTTAGTAATGTTCAGAAACCTATGGTGGCTATATATGTCATTTTTCTAATAGAACAATATTCATTTTTTTATTTGTATGTTCCATCATAGATCACTATGCCTACAAGTCAATATGCTTTAAGTGTAATTTTCAAATGCTTAGTCATGTGCATAGATTCAGATTTGTACTCCATATTGAAATATTGGCTCCATTTTTTATGCCTAGTTGTCTTATAAAAATGGGGTATAAATATTTCTTGGACATCCCAAAAAACACCTAGTGAATGTTTTATAATTTGTTATGTTCTAATAATGTGAATAGGAAGTAAACCATGTGTAGTTTTCTCACCTATGTGTCTATATGCTCAATAGTGATATGTTAGAATCCAATGAAGAGATTTGAATATCAAAACTTAACAATATGTAACTTTAACCTTAATTTACATGTTTAAACCTCTCTTATGGACTATTATTTTTATATTTTTTCTTATTTTTATGGCTTAGGATAGTGTTTAAAATATGTGTATATGTAGTCCTTAATGTACAACAAGTTTTGAAAGTAAGCTCTAGATAGCTGATAAATAGGAATAACCTTAATATTTATGTGTATATATAGAATAATATTTTGGTAGTTTAATTCCATAAATGACATTTAATACGTGAGGTAAAACCTAAGGGAAGGGTTTGAATTTTAAAAATTGTCATTTGAGGAACATGGGACACTACCTGAGAAGGTACACACTATTATTAAATGATAAATCTTGATGATTATTAACACTATCTAGGAAGAGATAAATAATGATCTAGTATATAATGATAGTTTTATTAGAAAAATAAAATATTATGGTACAAACTAGGTATATTTTATATATAAATGATATCAAATTGTGAAGGCTAAGTCCACACATATGTGAGTGGTTGGGAGAGAATGTGAACAAGATTCAAATGTGTATGCACAAGTCATGCATTATAATAATAGGTCAAAATAATGTTTTAAATTGCATAATACCAAATTTAGGTGCCTAAAAATTCTTCCCTTTTATTTTTTTTATATAAAAGTATAAATTAAAAGGATAAAATAATAAATTTGGTACCTTAATATATGGCATTCCATTATGAGGACTCATAATTTAAAATTTATTTAAACATCAAAATGGAAGGTGTATCTTTTAGGAAAAGGTGATGGATTCATTAATCAATCTCATATACTTATAAAAATTATCATTATAAATAATAGGCCACAAAAATGGTAAACATATTAAAGAATTGCGTAATAATGGAAACACTTTTGAGACATGGTCACATCACCTATGTGTGTTATAGTTAAAATACACTAAAGTTGTTAAGGGATTCAACCTTATTTTAGTTTTATGGATATCTAATTCAAATATCATAATTCATAGTTATTGGTGCTTTATTTTAATGGAAGGCAACGAAAATATGAATTTAAGGAAGGATTTTATGAAACCAACTAGAGGTTAAATTAATTTCTAGGTAACTATGTACACTAATTGATATAAACCTTGGATCACATTCTAATTATATTATTAGACTTGAGTGTAATTATGTTTCCACTCTAGACCTTTTACTTGGTGGATAATATACCTAGGTATAGTACATTCCATGAAGTGATATCTTAACATTCTACTATGTAGCTAATATTTCAATATGATCTTTGACTATAAAAGGATAAGGACTCTTTGTATACTCTACCTAAGACAAATATTAATCACGTAGACCAAAAACTACATTGGTGCATTTATTTTTTTTCATACACCATCAAGTGAATAGTTATGTATTGAATCTCATACTCCATGGGGTTTTTAACAAAACCTATACCTTATGCTATATGATTATTATTAAAAAAATATACTTTATGTTATGGGTTTTAAAAACATTTATAGACTTATAATGTCATGATATTTGAGCTAAAATCTCTCTGCTAGATGAAATACTTTTATAATTTTTAATGATATATGAAACTAAATCCATAGTGGTGATCATATGTGTCATTCCATCTTTTCTCTCAAAATAGACACAATTACAACCAACTTGCATGAAATTGGACCAAAAATCATAATTAAATATATGTGTATATATTTACATATAAATATATACAACAATTACCAATTGATATATACAATTTACTAATTGCATGTCATTGTCCATAAGTTCAAGAAACCCTAAACATATGGTCTTAGTGGTTAAGTATTCATTCATTAACATATGACCAAGGTTATTATGTTAAGATATTTAGATAACCATAATATTTAGGCTAAGGCCATTGTTGACATAGTAGGGTGCCATGTGGCCACTTTAAATCAGCTCAAGTTTATCCCATTAGGTTTATTGTTGTGTCACTTTTCATGATTATGGGACCTCAGGTCCAATTCTATTCTCCCAACCACCTAAGATTCTAAGATCTGGGACACTACCACTTGGTACAGCCTTGGTATCTTAGATACTCAAAATAATTATGGGACTATCCTTCAATGACTTAATACCTCCATGGTTATAACCTCTAACATGTTACTTCTTCACAGCCTCTTGTGCCCTCATAACCTCTTAGGCATTAGGGGAATAGCCTTAATGGCTCAATCGTCATGGGGTTTTGAGTATAATTTTTCCACTTCAAATTTTATCAAGACCCCAAAGGTATTACTATATTTTACTACCCCACTATTTCTTTGAGCCATTCTAATGTTTTTATGTGGCATCATTCAAAGAACTTTCAAAAAGCTAAAAATTAACTAAGCTAAGAGCCATCAAGAAACCCAATACTTGAAAAAGGTAGCATCTAATTAAAATTTTGAAATATAAAATGGCTAAGTCATGAATAAACTACCAAAAACAATCAAGTAAATTTAGTAAGGCACAAGCCAAATTGAAAGATTGAGTTTAATTTATCAGATGTGGAAAGGCTAAGGCATGGATAAATACACCTTTTAATGGAATACTACCATTAATACATCTAAACCTAAGCCTTAATTCACATTAATTGATGAAATATGAAGGTAAAAATGCCTAAATTTATTTATTAAAACTAAACCAATATTCACATTGGTTTAGTCAACTATCAGATAATCACATGGCAAGCTCAATCTATATAAACATATCTTAAGGAGCTATTCAATCATATGAGTTGTGACGCAAGTAACCAAATAGTGTAGTATAAACTTCCTTAGCTATGCACTCTGATACCAAATGATGATACACATTAAATAGTCTCAGCTCTGATAAAAAAAAATTGTTGCACTTAGATCTCCTTAGAACCTGTAGAGTCCATAGATATCTAAACCTACAGAGTCCGTAGATATCTAAACCTGTAGAGTCCATAGATTTCTAAACCTGTAGAGTTCATAGATTTCTAAACCTATAGAGTCCATAGATTTCAAGCTTATATGTGGCTCCTTAAATGATTACAAGAACCAACATTCCTTTAAATCAAATCTAGATACTTGTAATCCATCTTTACATTAATGGACCAAGTCTTTAATCTATCAATGAAACAATTCTTTACGTCTCTCCAAGGATCAAATTTGGTTCAAACTGAACTGTCTCGGCCCCTGCAAATTTTACAAATCATATAATCTTGATTTTGGAGCTTGGCCTTACCTTTGAATATATCAAGTGTCCATTTTTCTGAATGCACCCACTACCAAGTTACTTTTTCAAACATGAACTCTATCCCAGCTATCATTTGACCTACAACCATCATCAGAAATGGAATAAATGCCTTCATTTGGGTTTGTAGTATATCCTCGATCATATCTCCAAGAAGCCATGGAACAATACTCAGTCAATCACATTACATTTTCCCATGCTTTGTTTACACACTTTAGATCTTTCTGGTAGGGCAACCTTCACAATTAGCCTATCAATGATTATGTTGTTGAATGCAGATGCAAAAGTAAGATTGAGATAACGCTACTGTCAGACGCTGGGAAAAGAAAGTATTGTAAGGGTAGACCATAACCTATGGTGAAAGTGGCTTGCCAACCTCCAAACATGGGATATCAAGTTTCAATTTCCAACTTGGTCTATCTAACATCATTTCTCAAGTGTGATGTAGAGATGTTCCCAATCTCATCTGTGTAATAAACATAATGTGCTCTAGGTGGTAGCTTTGACACTAGACTCCTAAAAGATGATGCACCTCTAATATTGGGTCTTGTTTGGTATTCAATCCTTGAATAGCCATGTATAGATAAAGAATATTATATAGATTCAATTATGCACACAAATACCACCATTCAGGAGGATAATAACCCTAGTGATGATCTACTATATATTGAAAAAGCAAATTACAAAATAGGGAACCATGAACATACACATACATAGGCCTGTTTACTATCTAGATCATAATTCCACCAATGAACTCATTTCTTATATAACATAAACATATGAAACAAAATATTCATTCTTTATTAGATCAAATAAGAGACTTAAAATTCAATACAAGATCCAATCTCAATGTTCCATGGCTTTCAAAGCCTTGTTTGCTCCTTCACACATTCTTGAATTTACATCAAATCTACTCCTTCTCTTTAACTTTAACATCTCTTGAGTGAGGTCCTCCCTCACTATTTCTCCTCTCTTTTCTTCATTCTATTCTCTTCATTCTTACATTCTTGAGATCTTCTTTTCTTCTTACATCTTTTCCCTTGAATGAGAGGTCCTTTCCTCCTTGTTCTTCCTCTCCTCTACGTCCCTCTCATCCTCCTTATTTTTTCTAAATTCTCTCTTTTGCTCTTTTTAAGAGTCTTCTCCCTAACCTCTACGCCCAATTTGGGCTCAAGATAAAACCAATACAATTTTTAAGTTTCAACAATATACTAAGGTTGAAATATTTTCAACCACTTCCCCTTTATTTTCTCAACAGCCCAACCATTACCTTTTTACTTTTACTTTTTACATTTACTCCTTAGTAACAGCATATTAGAGGGAAAATACAAATTATTGAATTTGAATTTAATCATGATCATGTCTTCAGGTAGCCATTGCAGATGCTCTTGCATCAAGTTGACTGGTCTATTCATTATAATATTACACATATATAATTATAATATATACCTACTCCATTAAAGATAAGATCCAAAATAATAAATTTTAAATAAATAAAAACACAACAATAAGGGTTGGTCTTTAGAAACCTCTTATTTTATTAATATTTTTCAATGGTGACCTCAGTCAAACCTAAAGGTTACATTCTTGGTTATATTATAATAGTAGAGCCAAGATTTATTAAACTTATTATTTTATTATTGTTTGGTCTTGCTATATAAAAGGTATATAGTAGATATCTTATTCAACTGTTAATAATCAAGGAACTCTTCCAAAAGACATTTATTACCAGAATAACATCAATATTCATATTATATAGTTAAACTATATTGTTATTTACAATAACAATATCACATATAATTATTTGAGTTACACTCATATTTACATTGGATTAAACCATTAAAATATATCACAATACAACATATGAAGAGACATAATGTGTATTCAATAGGTTGATCTTAATGAAGATTGAATGAAGTGAATAACATTGTCATTTTATTAAAGGAGTAATATAGGCCCAAAGAGATTTATTTACATAATAAATCCTTCCCAATGATCTACATTCATAATATACCCATCTAATTACATCTTAGTTTATGAAATAGGTTTCAATAGATATATAATATAAGTCTTCAACCATAGCTCAATCATTTCACAAAAGACTATCTACCACAAGATTGTCGTAAGAAACCTTACTATTATAAAATTATCAATGCATGAGATATCATCAATCTATTTACATAAAAATGAGGAATAAATCAAGGACTCATTTAATAATGTAATACAAATTGTCTTCAACAATGGTCCTTATTCACTCTAAGAAACTACATGCTAATTGAAGGAGATCTCATCACCAAACCTTTTTTTATCATCAATATATTTATCTAAGCACCCTCAGGCTCAAGAATACCATATCAAAGCATGTTTACATCACTAGTGAAGGAAAGTATGGGTATCTAAAAGAAGGGTTACATAACACAATGGAATGACCATACACAAACCTATAGTCCTATTCATAGTTCATACCCAAGGAGACTCCAAGTCCAAAATACAAATCAAAAAAGCATTCAAATGATAATTAAAATGAATTTAAGCATTTATAAATATATAAAATAGTAGGAAATATTTCCTATAATAATCAATTCCCATCATTTTATTAGATATAAATAGGATACCTCACTCAATTGATTTCATCAAATAATCAAGGGAGGGTTAAGAAATCTACCATCATACCCAAGACATGAGGGATTAACATTATACCACCATGAAACTCATGGAAGGGTCAAGCAATATACCACCATTACTCACATGGGAGGGATTATCAATATTCTACCATCAAAGTATTACTCATATGAAACCACTACATAGTGTCAAAACATCATTAAGACATTAAAGCAAGAAAGATGAAACATTCTAGTCAAAGGAAATAAGAACACAACCTCTCTAAGGCCCTTAATGGGCAAATAAAAACATGGTGGACAATGCACAACTATGGAAAAGATAATAAAATAGCCATAATAAACCAAGTTTCCTTATTCTCATTGAGAAAGAGATCAAACAAAAGGAACATAACTAATTTCATGAAAAGGAAATAAGTTGTAAATAAGTTAATAGGAAGCCCACTTATTGACTCAAAGAGCTCATGATTATTATCCACTAATTTTTTGAGGATCATCTCTCCTAGATAGTTCTTCCTACTTAATGTCCTTCCTTCCATTACTTATTATTCTTTGTCTCTTCTCTTCTAATTAAAAAAAATTACTTCCAATGGATAACTCAACTCATAATTATAGATGCCTTAGAATAATCCAAAAACCATATACTCACCATCCCATGTCTCATTAAGTGATGTTAATTTACAAGATTATTAAGGTGCATGGTATCTCTATAGGCTTATGTGGTTATTTCATAGACTCGCTCACTTATTCTCTCTTTATTATAGACTTAATCAATCAATGGAAATATATGTCAATCTACCACTAGACATTATATAAATTGGTTTACATGGTTAAAAGATCTTAAGGTAGGGAGACAAGAAGTTTCACCAACTAGACTTAAAATCTAACCATATAAATAATGTACTAAGTATGAAAGAGATGAAGAATAGTATCTTAAAAAACTAACTAATTAGGATGGCTTTAATAAGTGTTTAAGGTTAGAGGTAAGGTTATTTATTGGTATAACCATAATTTGAGTAGTTTCTTTCTTTCAATGGCCCTTCCCTATTCCTACACACCTAATGTACACACCGAATTCCTCTAACCTAATAGCCAAATCTATAGAATTTAATTAAAATAATGCACTCAATCAATTCTAAGAAACGAACATATCAAGGAATACTAACATCACATAGATAGATTCATGTAGAACCATACACATGCATTTTATAATTTACAAGCTTATGAACAATGATTAAAACATCACTAAGTCAACATATCACATGGAAATAATCATATTCCATATAAAAACATCACATAAGGTAAATGAAAGCATTATTCATTCATAAGTAAGCAATCAAAACATGAATGGTAATAGGTCTTTCTCATGGTTCCCAATGAATGATAAGTCTTCATAAAATCCTTGCATGTCTCATTTGAATTTGGCTTAACAACATAAGTCCATATTCAAATTCATATTATCCATAATCTCATAGTCATCAAATATCAAAGATGAGCACTATGAAAAATGGGTTCTTACAATGCCCTCCCCTTATGAATGCTTCCTTTTGAAAGTCAATTAAATATGTGAGGGTATCAAAACCTCTATGGTGTAACATCTTCCCAAGTAGTTTTTTATTCATCATAATTATCCACTAGACCTTGACCTAGTCTAATTCTCTACCTCAAAGGGCAAAAATAATGTGCACTATAATCCTCATGGGATCCAAAACTAAAGATCTATCATCTCAACCTATAAGGCCAAACATTACAATACATGGGAAATGTTAGTTACATATTGACACAAAACTAAAACATAGAATACATCAGGAACATGAGATAGTCTAGGTGAAAAATCCAATTGATAACTTAAAGGCCAATGTTCCCTAAGATCTCTAATGGCCCTACAAAATGAGGTGCCAAATTTAAACCTATTCCATGGTACATAGGGTTATTATTGGGTATCACTTTTAATAATGCCTTATCACCAAAATTAAAATGTTGATCAATCTTATTTTCATTAGCATACTTCATTTGTTGATCTATAAAAGTTTGAAGATGTTGTTTAATCTTAATTACTTGCCACTCCATGTCCTCTAACATAATAAGACCAATCATGATTCTAATTTCAAAAGACCAACATCCTATGCACTATAATACTCATGGGCTCAAAAATTTAAGATCTATCATTTCAACCTATAAGGCCATACATTAAAATATATGGGAAATTTTAGGTACATACTAACATAAAACTAAAACATGGAATACATCATGAACATGAGATAGGCTAGGTGGAAAATCTAGTTGATAAGTTGTTAGGCAAATGTTCTCCAAGATCTTGAATGGACCTATAGAATGAAGTTACAACATCAAACCTATTCCATAGAGGATAGGGTTCTATTTGGGTCTCACTCTTAATAATGCCTTATAACCAACATTAAAATTTGGATCAGTCCTATTTGCATAGGTATACTTATTTTATTGATCTATAATAGTTTGTAGATGTTACTAAATCTTAATTACTTTCCATTTCATGTCCTCTAACATAGTAGGACCAATCATGACTCTATCCTCAAGTTGATCCTAACTCAGTGGGGTTTTATAGGCTTAGCCATATAAATCATGGAAAGGTGACATATTAATTAAACTATGTGTTGATGCTCAACTACCCCTTTTCCTAGAATAGAGACCATCATATTAAAATTTGCCAAAATGCCTCATATGGCAAGTTTAATAAGTCATTTGGTTGCATATAAATTTTGATTTAATACCTCTTGACAATTTTTGGTTTAATATTCATATTGAAATACTAATTAAAATTTAGAAATATTTGGATTATTTCAAGTGGATTCAATATTTCTCCAAAATTTCAATGACTAACTAGCCATGAATTGATCAAATACATGGGATTATGCTTCACCAATAATGTTTCACTCATTCCTCAATTAACATGAACATCAATAGCTTCAATGTACCTTAATTCATTAGCCTTGAACTTTATTTAAAGCATTAATTTAAATTTTTTTCTTTAAACTTACTATATTTTGCCTATGATAAGTGCTTGATGTTTCCCAAAGTCTAATCTAACTTCTTGTGTGGCTTTACATGATGCCAACATAAATGTAGCAATTTGTGATACCTCATAGGATGTCAAATTATATATGATATTATAAAAGAAACAATCACTCCATAACATGCCATGCATCACCATGGTGCTTATCCAAGGAAAAATATCTAATATTAGAACTACAAGTTGGACCATTGGTTGAAATGAATGCATGCCACACATGACACTTTGAATGAATATAACACACTCGAATCACCTGATCAAGACTTGATGGTATCCATTTTTCCAACACTTTTTTGAAAATGAAAAGTGGTAAAAGAACAAATAAGAGCTCATGAGAATGGCATGTGTCCCTCTTAGACCTGTGTAATGATGACACTTATCATGCCCACACTGCTTCTATTTAAATAGCCACTTGATCACCTTTGAGATGCCACCAAAGCAACATGTGTCCCCCTTAGACCCATAAGATGATGATAAGTATTATATCTATAAGACTACATCTGAGATCAATAGATCACCTCTAAGAGTGAAGTGTGGTTAACCTTAAGCCACATGATTAACATAAACTACCAATATCTCCTTAGACCAATGAGGAGGTGACACCTATCTCAGTAAGATTGATATGTCCCATGAGAGAGAAACCTATCCATGTAAGTCCCTAATTTCCTATAAAAGTAACACATGGCCCTCCCAAAGCCACCCAAAAATAGAGGGCCTTTCCTGAGAGATCACCATGAAAAGAACAATACCGTGTGATAGGGAACATATGAGTCATCACATGAAGCCAATATTATAGGGTCTATGATTAAAATCAAGTTAGAAAGATCAGAAAATGCTAAGTATGATATTTTGAATCTTCAAAAAGGCTTTGAAGTGGAATAATTCTCAAGGCTCAATGCCAGTTTGCATTGGTCTAATTATAATTTGGGGTGAAAAGGTCTATAGAAATACATGGTAGGAAAAACAAGTTGCAAAAAAAAGTCACAAGTTTAACATTTCAAAAATTGTAAAAAAATCAAGCTTTTTACAAGCTAAACATTTTTTTTGCAATTTTTTTTGACATTTTTTTTGAAAATTCTCAAGTTCAAGTTTTTGGGCATTTTGTCTAAAAATTCTTAAGTTCAATTTTTCATATTTTTTACAAATTTGGGCTTTGTCTAAATTTAGAGTATTTGAAAAGTCAAGCTTTTTGAAAGATGGAAATTTTGTTCCAAATTTTTGTTGCTTCAAAATATTTGGTCATCATATTTTTTCCAATCTTTTTGTGGTAGACTTTTTCTTCAGGATTTATGTGGAATTATTTTTGGTTAGGGTTTTTATGGTAGACTTTTTGTTCAAGATTTTTATTGTGGAATTTTTATTTGGGATTTTTGTAGAGGAATTTTTGTTTAGGATTTTTTTGGCATACTTTTTTTTGGGAATTTTTGAGGTAAGACTTTTTGTTGAAACATTTGTGTCATAAATTTTATTCATACCATTTATGTTGTAGAGGTAATTAACATTATAGAATTTGCTAATCAAAGACTGTAGAAGGTTGAGGCAATTAAGGAGGCATTAAGTTTTATACTCATAAAACAAGGTAGGTTGATATAGGACATACCTAATTTATTTAGGCCCATGATCTTAGAATTTTCTCAAATTGATAAACACTATAAGGCTTTCACAAAAGTATCGACCTAGGAGGATAATGAAACAAAATTAAAACAATAACAACAATTATAACATGTTAGCTAAAAACAACCTTTGGCCCCTTAGGGATATTTTGTAATATTTTCTAATTCAAATATAAAATATTTCTTTATAGTGTGGTTGTTTAATCCACTTGTTTGTATTTTGGAATGACTTATGGGCCCACTTCAACTCATCTTAGGTATTATGAGCTTATAAATAGGGGTCTTCCCCTTATTTGTAATCAATCATCTTAAGCACTAGCCTCTTTTTTACCCTACCTTACTCACTCTTAGATCTACCAATGAATCACCATAGCTTAGATCATGTTTTATATACTCATTTTTCATTTACATTTGGGCATCGATTGTCAAACATTAAGATAAGTCACAAAGATTAGCTAGAAATTGTGTCACTACATAACAATTTTGTCCCTACAACAGGGTCTGCTCATAGACTTTGGAGCGATGATCACATATTTTCTATTTGTGATATTATAAGAATTAGTTATTTATAAAACTCAAGCATCAAGTCATTCAAGGACTTTAAAGTGAGTTTCTTACTTTCCCCTTGTTCCCTAGTGACATAGGGAGCACAATAAGTACATCAATAAGAGAGGGAAAGAGTTGGTGCTAGAAAGAGGGCCTTATGATACTATTTTCATGCATCTTTGTTGAATCATAGTGTAATCTATTATATACATTATTAATTATTTCAATGTACACATATATTACTAAATAACACTAAGGATCTGTGTTATTTACATGAATCTTTACATTCTTTGAATATTTCATCAAAGATTAGTGTTCATTTATGCAAATTTGGTAAAATAACTTATCTATTTGCTTAAATTTATGTAAAGATAGGTAAAATACCCTATATTTTACACATATTAAAGGTTATTTTGATCATATTTGTAAATTTTAGTATTAACTGGCTAATTAATATAGAGATTTATGTAAAGATTATTTTATAAGATGTTTATACTATATTTAGATGTTTAAGATCTTAATTTCTCTATTTCATTTATATTTAAGTGAATATTTTAATATATTTGTACCAAAATATGTTAAAAGGCTTAAATATTCTTAGATTAGAAAATAAGGCCTAGAAATGCTTGGATTTGTTAACACCGATCTTTACATGTTTTAGCACAAAGCTAACAAATATTTGTGTAGGATTTGAGAATTCTAAAGTTTTTGAGCTTAGATCTTCAAATACCAAGTCAAATATACTTGATCTAGTATTTTCTATGTTGAGTAGGTAGATCCTTATAACATTTATCAATTATGGAGGTTATTTTTGTAGTACCTTTACCCTTAGATCAGATTATACATCCTAGAGTTGCCTAGGATTTGAACCAGATCCCAATATAAACTTAAAACCCCTTTAGCATGTATATAAACCCATATGAAAATAATAAAAGATAAAGGTAGATCTATAAATTTTAGTACTTAGATGAATTTCCCATCCAACCAAAAATTTTAACCCCTTGTGCTAGTCATGGCATGGTTATCTAGTTCACCCATTAATGTCCCTAGAGTTATGCATGATTTACATATAAATTGAGAGAAGTATCTACCTCTATTTACCCCCACTAGTAGGGTGATGGTTTGGGAATTTATCAATCCCTTCAAATCATCTTTGAGGTTATTTAACATCATCCATGATGATGTATCTTGTCAAATCTTTCCTTTCACATTTAGAGATGTATATGATTGGTTCCTTAATTTACGCAAAAATCCCATCATGGGATGGAATCAGTTCAATGACACCTTTATTTCTTAGTTTAGTAGAGTAGTTAGTTTGGGAGTCATTAGTTTACCACCATGAAAAGGGACCTAAATGAACTGATAAGGACATTTAATGCTAGCTTCCAAAAAATGTACACCCTGACATCCCTACCATATAAGCTTATAGATGATTTAGCCTTGGAAATATACAAAAATGCTTTAGATCCTATGAAAACTATCTTCTTAAGAAGAGCTATGGGCCTTAACACATTAGCCTTATCCTATTTTGAAGCAATCTACATTGATGAGAAAATTCACCTGTAAGGACATCTTGCCTTTTCTATACCCAAATTTAATTCAAATTTTCCTAGTCTAAATTTCATTCTTAATATAAACCAAAATCACCCTACATTGAATCATTTTCTAATAATCAACTAGTTTCCTCTGAGTGATGTTGTACCAAACCAATAGCTTGTATTTTTTAACCAAGAAAACATCAAGGCTCATCCCCAAAATATTTAAGAAATGGTGCCTATGAATAACACAAATGTCTAACCTACCACCTAGACCAACAACCTAGATCCTTCAAAAGGAGAGTTAGACTCAATCTTAAGAACTATCTAAAAGCCTGATAATGATTTCCTAGATCTCAAGAAGTAGATGGGAAATACTACTAAGATTTATAATAGAAATTATAATTTCCAAAGGTATAATAGACCTTTTAGTATGTCTAATAATAATAGTGAGCCTCTCTTGAGAAAATTACCTAAAACTACTATATGTGAGAAGGCCTTGCCAAATTGGTGTCGAGTGCACAATACTTCTAGACATGGAGAGCTAGACTATGTTGAGTTTTTCCATGAGTTTTAAGACATCCAAATCTAAATAGAGGGACTCGACATGAATCCCACTAATGAAAACAATGTTAAGATCTCTAATAACTGTAATGATACCTATAGAACACCTGAATATATCTTCATGGTAGAAACATATGAATTTCTTATCCAACATGAGAATGAACCTAAAGACAATGTTGAATAGGTACATGATTTTTAATAGTAATAAAGAATAAAATATGCCTTAAAGATAAAAGGTCAAAACCCACCTCTGACAACTTACACTCCACCTATTAATCTAGACACACCTAATAACATCACTAATAATAACCCTCCTCACCCCAAAGGTAAAGAAAGTCAAACAACCACTGAATTTCCCTATAAAATAAAAAAGATGGATACAATATTTTTAAATACATGAATAATTTCAAGGTAAACATAACATTGCATGATCTCACACAAATCACCAAACAATGTGATTTTCAATTGAAATCCTTGAATGAAAATCCTAACTCTAGCAAGACCAATCAATCTTATACAAATGTAGTATTATACAAGAATAATCATGAGGTTTCCCCATTCTTGTTAACTATTAGGATATTTGGTAATAATATTCATAATTTTTTTCTTGATTCTAGTACTTCTTCTAGTATCATTCCTCTAGGACATTATGAGAAATTGGGGATAAATCTAGTTAAATATGAAAAGGTGGTAGTACAATTAGATAAGTCAAGAGTAAAGGTAATATGTGAGTTGTTAAATATACATATGTATCTATCTCATGATCCTTGAATAAAATAGTTTATCAACACTCAATTCATTGATATACCTAAAGCATATGTATTATTACTAAGTCATGACTAGACTAATTCCTTAAATGGATACATGTCCATGTCTTGTTCTCATATGTGGCTACCTTGGTGTAGGATCCCCAATCATATTAAGATTGATAGGGAGCCCAAGATGAAATACATGATCACAAAATACAATGCCAATAATGAAAAGTTAAACTACCAGTCCTCTAACATGGGTGTCTATACTCTAGAAACCACTAACATTGTTATAATTGATATCAAGATAGAATAAGAATATAATGAAGGTCCTTGGACATTATGATTTGATGGTTTATGAGATAAAAAATGATCAAGCATTGTAATTATCATAACAAATCTTGAAGTCAAAGAGTATCTTGCTTATTATAGATTATAGTTCTCTTTCACTAATAATTTGGCATAATATGAATCTCTCATTTTAGAACTTTAATTAGCAATTAATATAAGGTTAAAGATCTATTAGTTTATGGTGATTTTAAACTAGTCATTAATCAAGTTAGAAGTAGATATAAATACAAACTTTATTTCTTAAGAAGTATAAATTTAGAGCATGGGATTTAATTAAATACTTTGACTCATTCAATATTGTTTCATTCCCTAAGGAATAGAATCTATTGGCAAATGCTCTAAGTTTTATAGTAGATGACCTAGTTCCCCAAGAAGCCTTAAACCTATAATATTTCCCCATGGAAATTATTTCATGCCCCTATGTACTAGATAACATCAACCACATCCATGTCTTTGATGATGACCAATAGATAATCAATTTCTTATGTAATGCTAGCATATTCAAGTCTCATAACATTGATGAGTAGGATGGAAGTTTTAAAGAAAGATCAAAAGATAAAAAAATATGGAGTGATCTATCTTAAATATAATCATATCCTTAAATTCATGATATCCTTGGAAAGGATGATCAACCTAGATAATCAAAGAAGTAAAGCCAAAAAACCTAAATTAAGTGGAAAGGACTATAAGTAGTTCAACTTAGGAGATTTCAAGAATGACCAAAATGTCAGCATTTGTCTTGTTTGTATCGATGAAGAACTGAAGAAAGATACTACCCTCTTAACTAAATTCAAAGATGTTATCTCTTGGTCTTATAATGACCTCAAGATCTTTGAAACTAGTTTGATCACTCATACTATCCCATTAAAGGAAGCCTACAAGACTTTTAGGGAAAGGCAAATAATAGTAAATACAATGTTGGAACAACTAATTTACAAATAAGTAGATAAGTTTCTTGATGCAAGGATAATTTTACCTATGGGGAACTCAATGTGGGTATCCAATCTTATGTCTATTTAGAAGAAAAATGGAGATATCAAACTCTAGGTTGATTTCCAAAACCTAAACAAATATTTTGAGAAGGATAATTACCCTTTTCCATATTTGGATGAATTCGTATAGATGGTAAGTGGCTCTGGAATGATGCCATTTTTAGATGGATTCTTAGGCTACAACTAGGTCTTGGTGAATAAAAATGATAGAATAAAGATTTCCTTCATAACCAAGTGGAGAATTTTTGTTAACAAATGAATTCCATTTAGGCTAATTAACACAATAACAACTTTATAGTGAATTATGGACCATGATTTCCATTAATTAATTATTAAGTGAATTATCATTTACATGGATGATATAACTGTGTTCTCTAAAAATAAGGAATATCACATAATGAATTTAAAATAAGTGCTAGAGAAATGTAGAAAGTATGGCATCTCCTCTAACCCCAAGAAAAGCATCTTTTATGTGACTGAAGGTAAGTTTCTAGGATACGTAATCACTCAAGAAGGTATAACCATATATCCCAATAGAGTCAATGCAATTTCAAAGGTGGAAGTTCTAATTAGTAAAAAAAATATAAAATACTTCTTTGGCAAAATTAATTTTTTAAGAAAGTTTATTTTTGGTTTTGTATAAATAGTGAGTTCACTCAATGCCATGCTAAACAAGGATTAAAAGATAGAATGGAATATTGAAGTGAATAAGTCCTTCCAAGACATAAAAGAGGAAATAATCCAAGCCCCTAACTTGATAAGCCTTGATTTTAATAAATACCTTTATCTATATTCTTTTTCTTCTGACCATACTATTCTTGTTATCTTGACACAGAAGGAAGATGATAAATAGCACCCCATATCCTTTATGAGAACCAACCTAAGGAATGTGGAGATGAATTATATTATTCTTGACAAGTAGTCTTATACACTTGTAAAGGCTATAAAGAAATTCAAGAACTACATCTTATAGAACAAAACATACTCCATATGCCTGATTCAACCATCAAATTGATGTTAGGATAGAATGAACTTAGGAAAAGAAGAGGAAAGTGGATGACCAAAATTCAATAATATGACATAAAAATTAAATATACCAAGTTATTAATAGGGTAAGGTCTAATATAATTCATTATAAGCACTGATCCTTGTATTGATTTTTTATAGGTATAAGTAAACTAAGTACCTGGTGGAAATTAGTACAAAGATATTATCTATTACCTACTATATGGATTGTGCCCTCCACCCCTGAAGAGAGAATAAAAGAGATTCCTTAGGTTTAGATCATCCAACTTTATGATCACAAGAGGAGCCCTCTACAAAAATAAATATGAAGGGATCTGCCTAAGGTAAGTTTCTAAAGCTGAGGTTGAACAAATCATGGACAACTTCTATGACAAATTGGGAAGTGGTCAGCCTTTAGGGTGTACCACTACACAAAATATATTGAGGGCTCACTATTACTAGCCAAATATATTCAAGGATACACGTCCTCATGTATGAACATAACACAAGTGTCACATTTTTTATGGAAGAGAAGTAAGCCTAGTTATTGTCTTTACAACTAGTAATTAAGGCAAAATGATTCACACAATAGGGCCTTGACTTTGTAGGAATTATCAATATGAACTCATAAATGGGTCACGCATTTGTACTCACATCCATAAACTATTTCACAATGTAGACCAAACTGGTATCCACCAAAAATAGTAGAACAATATATTTCCTCAAGCTCTTGGAAGAAAGAATTATTACTCAGTTTAAGATACCTTTATCTCTGGTATGTGATAATTTCCCAACCTTCACATTAGCCTATTAATTAAATAATCATATGATAACAAGATAATCATCAATTTTGCATCAAAATACTACCCTTATGGTAATGGAGTGGTTGAATACACTAACAATAACTTGATGAATACTCTCAAGAAATCTATAGAAAAGAACCCAAGAGAATGGTAGTCCTTGTTGAAGTTTGATAAAGGCATCCCCATTTTTTATAGTTTATGGGAATAAACCTATATGTACCATCACATTGAATTTTCCTACATATGAGTTTATGGTTGAATACATGTAATATAATGAAAGAGTGCAATCCTAGATATTATACATCATCTAGATGGAAGATGCAAGAGATGAAGCTCTAGAAAACTTTAGCAAACTTCAGGATGTTGTGAAAATATGGTTCAAAAAGAGATCCAAAATTAAATGATTTTGAATCTTTGAATTATTCCTATGATGTGATAAGGCCCATGATAAAAAAGGACAACATGACAAGTTCACTCCTTTCTAGTTTGAACCTTATCAAGTGGCAGAGATCCTAGGTGAAAATGCATTCAAACTTAAAGAATTTAAAAGAAATGACTTAGCCTTATCTATCAATGGGTAATACATGAAGCACTACTTCTATGTTTCTTTGTCTCAAATTACAAAAGGAGAGTTATCTTGTTTAGTTTTAGAGCAGGTAGGAGTGGAATAGGTTTCCCTTTTTGTTTCACTTTCCTATTGTTTTCTTTCTTGCTTTCATGCTTTGTTTTTTTGCTTTATCCTTTCTTGATTTATATTTATTTGTTTATTTCTTGTTATGTGATTTAGTGTAGCAATAATTACTCTGGACAAAAAATATTTGGCTCCATTTATGCTTACCTAGTCCTCAATGTGAAGAAAGGATTGTTTATTTTTTTAACATTGGTAGTCCAAAGTTGGAAAACCTCTAGCATTATTCTAATTTAGAACAATTTGGTAGGGTTAATTATAAGTTAGTATTCTCATTATAATCTTAGTTTATTTTGATAAAATAATATATTTTATACTAATGAACATTTACTTGAACAAGAATTTTAATCTATGTAGACCACCATACGGTTTGAAATTTATTAAATTAATTTCCTAGGTAGAACTTGTTATCTAAGACTGAATAATGTTTTGATAATTTTTTGATGTAATCCTTACACTTGGATAATGTTTGTTCCCAACCATTATGGTTTATAAAAACTACACACACACATGATAAACTAATTAATTGAAATCATAAACTAATTTATGCTCCATGGATGGTGATTTAGGCAATCTTTATTAGGGCTATGAATGCCTAGCTGGGAGTAGAGAAATGCCCAAGCCATCCCTAACTAATAAAATCATCATCATCTAAATATATATAATGATTAATTCATTTCATATCTTATTGTCTTGAATCTTGAAATACTAACATTTCTAAACCTAATGGCAATGGTTAATAAATTGTAAAGCACACACGAGGTATGTTTGTCTACAAGATTTAAACTCTATTTCTAGATTATGTGCTTTCATTAGTTTTGAAAATTAGTTTTGATGCAATTGAGAATCATATTGAGATGAATAATTTTTTATTCATATTTAAATAGGAGATCTATATTCTAACTTTTTTAAATGTTTCTCTGTAGAGGTTACCATTTATTGATGTTCAACTATCCCCTATTCCTAGAATGGGGACCCACAAATTCAAATTTTATAAAATGCCTAATATGTCAAGTTTAATAAGTCATTTGGTTGCATAAAAAATCTGATTTAATACTTCCTAACAATTTTTGGTTCAATATTCATCTTGAAATTCTAATTAGAATTTATAAATATTTGGATTATTTTAAGTGGCTTAGAGTTTTATCCAAAATTTCAATGAATAACTAACCACAAATTGATCCAAAATGTGTAATAAAACTTCACCAAGAATGTTTAATTCATTCCTCAATCATCACAACATGACCAACTTTGATGGACCTTATTGCATTAACCTTACACTTTGTTTAAATCATTAATTTATAAGTTTTACTTTAAACTTCTTATATTTTACATATGATGAGTGGTTAATTTTTATTGAACTCTAATCTAACTTCTAGCATGGCTTTGTAGGAAATCAACTTTAATGTAGTAGTTTTTGATGCCTCATGAGAGGCCAAATTATAGATAGGATTATAAAATAAACACTCACTCTACAACATGCCACATATTTCCATGACACTTATCTAATGCATAAATCTTTGCTATCAAAACTACAAACTACAACATTGGATAAAAGGAATACACCTCATGCATGACACTTAGAATGAATCTAAAAATGACAAGTGGTAGAATAACAAAGAAGAAATCATGAGAACAATGTGTGTCTCTCCTAGACTTGTGTGATGATGACACTTGTCATGCCCATAGTACTTCTATCTAAAGAGCCATTTGATCACTTCTAAGAGCCTATTGAAGTGACACATGTTACCCTACACCTATAAAATAATGCCAAGTGTCAGCCTATATAGGTTATATCTGAGATCAATGGATCACCTCTGAGAGTGATGTATGATTCCCCTTGAGCCACATGATTAATATAAAATTTTTAATAGCTACTGATACCAATCATGAGGCAACACCTACCCAACCAAGATTATGATGGCCTATAAGAGAGATACCTATCCAAACAAAGCCCTAATTGTCTATGAAAATAATATGTGGTACTCCCATAACAGCTCAAAACTATAGGGCCCCTCCCAAGATCTCACCACAAATACAGGTATTTTACATTATAGTGAACATATGATTCATCACATAATGCCAATATTGGAGGGTATATGATTAAAATCTAGTTGGGTAGATCAAATAATTCTAAGTATGATGTTTTTAATCTTTAAAAAGGATTTAAGGTGGTATAACTCTCAAGGCTGAATGCAAGTTTGTATTAGTGAAATTAGCAGTTTAGGTGAAAATATCCATGGAAATATATGGTAGAAAAAATAAGTTGTAAAAAAAATTCACAAGTTTAACTTTTTGGAAATTTTTCAAAAATCAAGATTTTTTCAAGTTAGACATTTTGTTTGTATATTTTGTCCAAAAATTCTAAAGTTTAAGTTTTTATCCATTTTTTCTGAAAATTCTCATGTTCAAGTTTTAATATTTTTTTGCAAATTTGAGCTTTGTGTAATTTTTTTTTTCAAAGTCAGGTTTGTGTAAGATGGGAATTTATTTTGAATTTACCTTACTTTAAAGGATTTGGTCATCAAACTTTTTTTGATCTTTTTATGGAAACATTTTTGTTCAAGGTTTTTGTGGTGGAATTTTTATTTAGGATTTTCATGGTAGACCTTTTGTTTGGACTTTTTGTGTTAGAAATTTTGTTGAAGATTTTTATGGTGGAATTTTTTATTCAAAACATTTATGTTGGAATTTCTATTCAGACACTTTGTGGTATAAAGGTAATTCACATTATAACATTTTCTAATCAAAGACTATTAGAAGGCCAAGTCAATTGAGGAGACATTAGTGCCTATACTCATGGAGCAAGGTAGGATGATTTAGGACATACTTGATTTATTCAAGTTCATAATCCTTGACTTTTATCAAATTGATAAAGACTATTAGGCCTGTTCAAAATTATGAACCTAGGAGGAGAATGATAAGAAGTTGAAGTAGTAGTAACAATAATACCATGTTCGCCAACAACAACCTCTATCCCCTTAAGGATATTTTGTAATTCAAATATATAAATTCCTCTATAGTGTGGTGGTTTACGCCACTTATTTATTTTTGGGAACCACTTATGGGCCCACTTGAATTGATCTTAAGCATTTTTAGCCTATAAATTGGGGTCTTTCCCTCATTTGTAATCATAATAAATTTCTTGCAAAAATTAGTGCAAAGAGACAAAGAATTTGAGAGTATATTTGAAATGTTATTTATTGTGGTTTTATGATATTTGAATTGTCATGATATATATATTTGATAAGTTATTTTATATAAGTTAATCTTGGAAATTAAATATCATATATGCATTTATTAGTTTGAGATTAATGCCAGGGTCAATAATCTATTAGTGTTATTTTTTTTTCATCTCATTTGCTACTATATGTGCTTATGTAATTTACTGAGATTGAGTTATCTTTATGTAATGTATACTATTGGATATATGAATTTTCCTTACTTATAATGTTCAATATTATGTATTTAGATTTGACCAATATGTTAGGGCTAGTATATGCTAGTTTCATGTGTTTTTCATTTTAAAGTTAGTAAAATTGGTACCTTCAATCATCTTAAGCACCAACCTCTTTTCTACCATACCCTACTCACTCTTGTATCTACCCATGAATCATCATCACTTAGATCAGGTTGTATATACTCATTTTTTATTTACATTTGTGAATTAATTGACAAACTTTAAGATAATTCACAAAGATTAGCTAGAAATTATGTCAATGCATAATATTTATTGTCCCTAAAATAATGTCTGCTAATAGACTTTGAATTGGTGATCATGTCTATGATATTTATGATTTTCCAAGAAATAGTTGTATCTAAGACTTAAGACCCAAGTAATTCCAGGACATTAAATTGAGTTTCTTACTTTCCCCTTATTCCCTAGTGACACATAGAGCATAATAAGTACATCAACAAGAGACTGAAAGAGATGACACTAGAAGGAGAGCCTTATGCAAATATTTTCATGAATATTTGTAAAATAATAGTGTAATCCATTATATACATGTTTAATTGTATTAAAGTACACATATATTGTTAAATAACACTAAGTATCTATGTTATTTACATGAATCTTTGCATTCTTTGAAAGATTTCATCAAAGATTAATGTTAATTTATGAAAATTTGGTAAAATAAGTTAGGTATTTACTTGAATTCATGAAATGATAGGTAAAATACCCTATCCTTTACACATATTAAAGGTTATTTCAGTCATATTTTCAAAGTTAGGTATTAATTAGCTAAACAATGTAGATATTTGTGCAAAGATCATTCTCTAAGATGTTACTTATACTGGATCTAAACTTTTAAGATCTTAATTACTTTGTTTCATTTATATTTAAGTGAATATGTGTATATCTTTGTGCCAAAATATGTTAAAAGTCTTAAATACTCTTAGATTGGCAAATAAGGCATAGAAGCAGTTTGATTTGTTATTTTAACTCTAATATTTATAGGTTTTAGTATAAAGATAACATATATTTGTGTAGGTTTTGAGATTTATATAGTTTTTGATCTTAGATATTTGAAGACCAAGGCAAAGATACTTGACATAGTATTTTATATGTTGAGTAGGATAATCTTTGTAACATTTATCAATTATGGAGGCTATCTTTTTAGTTCCTTTGCCCTTAGAACCCATTCTACATATTAAAGTTGCTTAGGATTCTAACCAGATCCTAATCTAAACCTAAAACCCATTTAGCATCTCTAGCAACCCATAGGAAAGCAAGAGGACACAAAGGTAGATGTAGAAAGTCCATGATCCATATAAATTCTTCATCTAACCAAAAATTTTAACCCCTTGTGAAAATCATGGCTTGGTTATCTAGTTCACCCATCAATGTCGTTGGAGTTGTACATGATTTGGTTAGAAATAAGAGAAGTATCTACCTCTCTTTACCCCCTTTGGTAGGGTAATAACTGAGGAACATATCAAGCCCTTCAAAGCATATTTAAGGTTACTTAACATCATCTATGAGGATGTGTCTTATCACCTCCTTCCTTTCACATTTTGAGATGCCACATATGATTTATTCTTTATTTTTCTTGAAAATTCCATCACAAGATGGAATCATTTGAATGACACCTTTATTACTCAGTTTGGTATCATAGTTAGTCTAGGAGTCATGTACCAAAATTTTACCACCTTAAAAAGTGACCCAAAGGAACTGATAAGGACATTTAGCACCTGGTTCCAAAAAATGTACACCTTGACATCCTCACCATATATTCCTATAGATGTTTTAGCCTTGTAAATATACAAGAATTATTTAGATCCTATGACAACTATCTTCTTAATAAGAGTTATGGGAATTGATACATTGCCCTAAGCCTATTCTAAATAAATCTACATTGATGAGAAAATGCACCCACATGGACATCCTACCTTTACCATACCCAACTTTGATTCAAACCTACCTATTTTGAATATCATTCCCAATATGAAACAAAATCACGTTACATTAAACTAGTTTCTAGTAATCAACCAGTTGCCTTTGAGTCATGCTACACCTAACCAACAACTTGGATTACTTAACCAAGCAGGCATTATGGCTCATCTCTAGAACAGTCAAATAATGGTACATGTGAACAACACAAATGTCCAAACTACTACGTAGAGCAAAAACTAAGAACCTCCAAAGGGAGAGTTAGACTCAATCTAAAAAACTATCCAAAATATTTCTAATGATTTCCTAGATCTAAATAAGTAGAAGGGAAATAATACTAAGGGTTCTAATAGAAATTATAATTTCCAAAGGTATAACAAACCTTTCAATAGGTCTAAAAATAATAGTGATCCTCCTTTGAGAAAATTACCTAAAATCAACATATGTGAGATGGCCCTACTTAATTGGTGCTAAGTGTATAATACTACTATGTATGGAGAGTGAGACTATGTTGAGTTCTACCATGCATTTGAATCTATCTGGAGCCAAATTGAGGGTTTTAACATGAATCCCACTACCAAAAAAATGCTAAGAGTTCTCGTAACTCTAATAATACCTCTAGAGTATCCAAATCTATCCACATGGTGGAAACATATGAATTTCCTAGCTAAGATGAGAATGATATTAAATATAATGTTGAAGAGGTACATGATTTCCAATAGTACTAAAGAAACAACTATTCCTTAAAGAGCAAAAGTTAGAACCCACCTCTGATAAATTTTGCCCTACTTAATAAACTAGACACACCTCATAATAGTAGGATAGATAATAACCATCCTCACCCCAAAGGTAAAAAGGGTCAATCAGCCACTAAATCTCCTTGTATATAATTGAAAGGCAGATATAATACTATGGAAGACATGAATAAAATCAAGGCAAACATAACACTACACGATCTCACACAAATCATTGAACAATGTGATTTTATATTGAAATCCTTAAACAAAAATGTAGTAATGTATAAGAATAATCATGAAGTTCTACCATTCTTATTAATTGTTATGATATTTTGTACAAATCTCCATAATTATTTGTTTGATTATGGTGTGTTTGCTAATATCATGCCTCTAGGAATTTGTGATAAATTAGGGTTAGATCTAGCTAAATCTAAAAATGTGGTATTATAGTTAGATAAGTTAAGATTAAAGGTAATAGGTGAGTTTTTAAATATCCATATGTAGTTATCTCATGAGCCTCGAACATAGAAATTCATTAACATCCAAGTTGTTGATATACCTGAGGTATATGTATTATTACTAAGACATGACTAAACTAAGTCCTTAAATGGATACATGTCCATGAATTATTCTCATATGTGGTTTCCTCAGCATGGGATCCAAAATCAGATTAGGATTGACAAGGATCCCAAGATGAAATAGATGATCACAGATTATAATGCCAAGAATGAAAAGATAAACTACTAGTCCTCTGACTTGGGTGTTTATACTTTATAAACCAATAACATTATTACAGGTGATATCAAGATAAAAGAATAATATAATGAAGGTCCTTGGTCATTGAAATTTGATGGTTCACAAGCCAAACAAGGCTCAAGCATTAGAATTATCCTTAAAAATATCAAAGGGAAAGAGTATCTTGATTCTTATAGATTATAGTTCTTTTGTACTAATAATTTGGCAAAATATGAGGATCTCATTTTAGGACTTCAATTTATAATTAAACATAAGGTTAAAGTGATATTAGTTTATGGTGATTCTAAACTAGTCATTAATCAAATTAGAAGTAGATACCAATGCAAACTTTCTTGATTAAGTATAAATTTAGAGCATGGGATTTAATTAAATACTTTGACTCATTCAATATTCTTTCATTACCTAAGGAATAGAATCAGTTAGCAAATGCTCTTCTTTGGAAATAACTAACCTAGCTCCCTCAGAATCTTTAAACCTATAGAAGTTCATTGTCAATATCATTTCATGCCCCTTTTTACCAGATAACATCAATCACTTCCAAGTCTTTGAAAATGACCAATAGATAATTTACATCTTGTGAAATGCTGGCAAATTTGAGTTTCAAATCATTGATGATCAAGATTAAATTTCCAAAGAGATATCAAAATATATTGAAGATGGAGTGATCCATCATAAAGAGAATTGGATCCCCAAAGGCATGATCTCTTTGAAAAGTATGTTTGACCCAAACAGGCAAGGAAGTGAAGCCAAATAGCCTAAAGTAAGTGAAAAAGACTAAAAGTAGGTTAAATTATGATATTATAGGAATGAAAAAAATTTCAACATTGGACTTGTTTATACTGATGAATAACTAAATAAATTTTTTGTCTTCTTAACTAAATTCAAATATATCTTCACTTGGTCTTATGATGACCTCAAGATATTTTGGCAATAGTGTGATCACTCACACTATCCCATTGAAGGAAGTCTATAAGGCTTTCATATAAAGGAAAAGACCATTAAATTTAGTATTGTAACTAATGATTTACAAAGAATTAAATAAGTTTCTTGATGCAAGGATAATTTTCCCTATAAGGCACTCAATGTGGGTATCCAATCTTGTGCCAATTTAGAATAAAAATGGAGATATCAGACTTTATTTTGATTTATGGAACCTAAATAGATATTCTAAGAAGGATATTTACCCTTTTATGTATTTGGATGAAGTCATATAGTTGGTAAGTGACTCTATAATGATGTCACTTGAGATGGATTCTCAAGGTACAACTAGGTCTTGGTGAATAACAATGATAGAATGAATACTACCTTCAAAACCAAGTGGGGAACATTTGCTTACAAATGAATGACATTAAGGATCATTAATGCAAGAGTAAATTTATAGTGAGCAATGGACCTTGATTTATATGGATTAATTGGTACGTGCATTATAATTGAAATGGATGATCTAATGGTGTTCTCTAAAAATTAGGAAGATTGCACAATGCATTTAGAACAACTACTAGAGAAATGTAGAAGGTATATCATCTCCTTGAACCCCTAAAAAGGTGGAACTTCCACCTAGAAATAACTCAATTTCAAAGGTGGAAGTTCCAAATAGTGAAAAAGAGCTAAAATCCTTCTTTGGCAAAATCAATTTTTTAATAATGTTCATTTCTAGTTTTTTATAAATAATGAGGCTAATCAATGCCATGCTAAAGAATTATACAAAGATAGAATGTAATCCGAAAGAAAAAAAGCCCTTCCAAGAGATCAAGGAGTCTATTATCAAAGCCCCTATCTTGATAAGCCTTGATTTTAATAAATACTTATATCTATACTCTTTTTCTTCTAACCATACTATTGTTGTTATCTTAACATAGAAGGAAGATGACAAAGAGCACCCAATAGCCTTTATGAGCACAAACCTAAAAAATATAGAGCTGAAGTATCCTATCTTGTATAAATAGGATTATGCACTCATAAAGGTTGTAAATAAATTAAGGCACTACATCTTATGGAATAAAAATTGTGCCATTGTGCCTAATCTAACCATCAAATTAATGTTAACATAGAATAAACTTAGGGAAAAAAGAGGGAAGTGGATGACCAAGCTTTAATAATATGACCTATAAATTAAATCTACCAAGTTAGTAAAGGGGTAAGGTATAATCCAACTCATTACAAGCACTGATCCTCATATTGATGCTTTGTAGGTAAAAAACCAAGTACTTAGTGGAGATTGGTATAAAGACATCATTAATTACCTACTTTATGGAGTATGCCCTCCACACATAAAGAGAGATTGAAAGAGATCCATTAGGCTGAGATCATCCCACTTTACGATCAAAAGAGTCTTCTACAAAAATAACTATGAAGGGATCTACCTAAGGTGTGCTTCCAAAGTTGAGGTTGTAGCACACCAAATTTGAGGTTGTAGAAATAATGGATAGCTTCAATAGCAAATTTGGAAGTGGTCACCCTTTATGGTATACCATTGAACATAAGATATTAAGGGTTGGATATTACTATCGAACTATATTCAAGGATGCACATGCTCATGTGTGAACATGCCATAGGTGTCAGGTGTTTGAAAAAAGAGAAGTAAAGGTATTTACGCCTTCAAAACTAGTAATTGAGGCAAAACCATTCACACAAGAGGGCCTCAATTTTATAGGAGTTATCAATCTAAAATCCTCAGTGGGACACAAGTTAGTACTCATATCCATAGACTATTACGAAAGGTGGATTGAAGTGATAGCCACCAAAAATATCAAAACAATAGACATCCTCAAGTTCTTAGAAGAAAACATTATTACTCAGTTTGAGACACCTCTATCTCTGGTATGTGATAATGACCCATCCTTCACATTAATATAATTCATTGAATGGGTGTATGATAACCAAACAATCATCAAGTTTACATAAAACTAATACCATTACGGTAATGGAGTGGATGAATCCACTAATAAGAACTTTATGAATGCTATCAAGAAGTCTACAAGAAAGAAACCAAGAGAATGGTAATCCTTATTGTAGTTTGGTTTATGAGTAGATAGGACCAGATACAAGTAGGTGCTTAAGGAATACCTAATTTTGGTGGTTATGGGAAGAAACCTATATTTAAAATCACATTGAATGTACCTACATATGATTTCATGGTTGGATACATGGAATATGATGAAAGAGTGTAGACTTACATATTAAACATCATCTAAATGGAAGATGTAAGAGATGAATCTCTACAAAACTTTAGTAAACATCAAGATGTTGTGAAAAGATGGTTCGATAAGGGAGTAAAAATTAAAGTGTTCCTAATATCATAATTATTCCTACTATGGGAAAAGGTCTGTAAGAAAAAAGGACAACATTACAAGTTCACTCTGTTCTATATTGGACCTTATCAAGTGGTAGAGATCTTAGGCAAAAATGCATTTAAATTCATAAAATTACAAGGAAATGACTTACCCTTGCATATTAGTGGGTAGTACATGAAGAACTACTTATTTACTACTTCATCCAAAATTCCAAAAAGAGAGTAAGGTTTTTTAGTTTTAGATTAGGTAGGAGTGGAATAGGTTTTCATTTTTGTTTTGCTTTCCCATTATTTTCTTTCCTACTTCCCTACTTTGTTTTTCTTCTTTGTCCTTTATTTTTATCTATTTGTTTTTTTGTTTCCTTTTGTGTGTTGTTGCATAGAAATAAGTCCCCTAAAAAATAAATATTTGGCTCATTTTGTGTTGAAATAGTCCTCAATGTGAAGAAAATATATATATATATATATATATATATATATATATATATATATATATATATATATATTTTAACATTGGTAGTCCAAAGTTGGAACACCTCTAACATTATTCTAATTTAGAAAAGTTGGGTGGAGTTAATTATAAATTAGTATTCTCATGAAAATAGTTGATTATTTTGATACTATAATATAGTTCATATGACTAATAATTTGATTGAAAAAGAGTTTTAATCTATGTATACCATAATACTATCATAAACTTATTGAATTAATTACCTTGGTAGAACTTGCTATCTAAGAGTGACTAACATTTGGATAAAATTTTGATGCAATCCTTACACTAGGATAATGTTGGTTCCCAAAAAACCCTAGTTTATAAACACAAAATAAAAAGATACACTAATGAAGTGAAATCATAAACTACTTCATTTTCCATAGATGGTGATTTAGGCAATCTCTACTAGGGCTATGGATGTCTGGCTGGCAGCAGAACATGCCCAAACCATCACTAACTAAGCAAAGAATCATCATCTAAATCTAAATAATGTTTAAGTCATTTAATATATTAATGTCTTAAAACTTGAAATATTAACATTTATGAACCTGATGGCAATGGTCAATGAATTGTAAATCACACACATGGTATGTTTATCTGCAAGATTTTAATTCTTTTTCTAGCTTATGAGCTTTTGTTAGTTCTAAAAAGTAGTTTTAATGTAATTGAGAATCATATTGAGATGACTAATTTTTAGTTCATCTTTGAACAAGATGTATAGATTCTAATATTTTTTAATGTTTCCCCATATATGCCATCATTTCTTGATGCTTAACTACCCCTATTCCCATAATGGGGACCCTCCTATTTTAATTTTCCAAAATCTCAAATATGTCAATTTCAATAAGTCATTTGGTTTCATAGAAAATATGATTTAATATTTTTTGACAATTCTTGGTTCAGTATTCATCTTGAAATATTGAATAACATTTATAAATATTTGAATTATTATAGGTGGATTTGAGTTTTTTGCAAAATTTCAATGAATAACTAACCATGAGTTGATCCAAAATGTGTGATCAGGCTTTGCCAAGAATGTTCCACTCATTCCTCAATCATCACGAACATGACCAATTTTGATGGACCTTAATACTTTAACATTATACCTTGTTTAAAGCATTAGTTTATAATTTTTGCTTTAAAATTCTTATATTTTGCCTATGATGAGCCTTTGATACTTCTTGAAGTTTAATTTAACTTCTCACATGGCTTTCCAGGACATCAACTTAAGCATAAAATTTTGTAATACCTCACATGACCTCAAATTATAGATGGTATTATAAAAGAAACACTCACTCCATTGCATGCCATGTGTGAACATAATGCTTATCCAATGTAAAAATATCTAATGTTAGAAATGTAAGATGCACCATTGGCTGAAAGGAATGACCTTCGTACATGGCACTTATAATGAATGTAATGCACCCAATCCACTCGATCAAGACTCAATGGTGTCTAGTTGTCTAACCCCTTTTGAAAATGATAAGTGGTATAATAATGAATAATTTTTAAAAAAAAATGATGTGTGTCCCTATCAGACCCACATGATGATGATACTCATCATGCCTACACTACTTCTATCTAAATAGACCTAATCAACTCCAAAATCCTATCAAAATGATGTATGTCCCCCTCAAACCATGAGATGATGCCAAGTGCTAACCATGTAAGGCTCCATTCTAGATCAATGGATCACCTCTGAGAGTGACACGTGGTTCCCATTGAAGCACATGATTAATATATAACTTACAATAGCTCCCGATACCACTAAAGAGGAGACACCTATCCAAGCAAGGCCTTGATTACCTAGAAAAGCAACATGTGGCACTCCCATAACTACTCAAAACTAAACACTCCTCTTGAGAGATTGGAATGAATAGGTTAATATTGCATGACATAGAACATATGATTTGTCATATAAAGCTGATATTACAAGGTTTGTGAATAAAATCAAGCTGGGAAGATCAAACAATGCTAAGTATGATTTTTTTGTCTTCAAAAAGGATATGAAATGGTGGAATTCTCAAGGTTAAATTCAAGTTTGAATTAGTGAAATTATTAGTTGGGGTTAAAAGGTTTTTGGAAATATATGGAAGATAAATAAATTGAAAAAAAAAGTCACAAGTTCAAATTTTCAAAAAAAATTAAAAAATTGAGCTTTTTACAAATTCAAGTTTTCAGGCATTTTGTTAAAAAATTCTCAAGTTCAAGTTTTTAGTATTTTAAAAATTTGAGATTTTTGTAAATTCAATTTTTTTTCAAAGTTATGTTTTTTTAAAGATGAACATTTTTTTCTAAATTTCCCTTGCTTCAAAGAATTTGGTCGTTGGATTTTTTTCAGGATTTTTGAGGTGGAATTTTTGTTCGAGATTTTTGTGGTGAAATTTTTGTTCAAGATTTTTTGAGGTGGACTTTTTATTTAGACACTTTTTATGCATATGTAATTTACATTGTATAATTTTATAATCAAAGACTATATAAGGTTGAGGTAATTTAGGAGGTATTAAGGTCTATACTCATGGAGCATGGCAAGTTGATCCAAGATATACCTAATTTATTCAAGCGCATGATCCTAGACTTTTCTCAAATTAAAAAATATAATCAGGCCTACATGGAAGTATGGACCCAAGAGAAGAATGAAGAGAAGATGAATTGGTAGTAACAACAATAGCATGTTGGCCAATAACATCCTCCAGCCCCTTAGGGATATTTTATAATATTTTGTAATTCAAATATAGAATGTTCCTTTGTAGAGTGGTAGTTTAATCCACCATTTTATATTTGGGTGTCACTTTTGGGTCCATTGAACTAATCTCAGGAAATTTAAGCCTATAAATAAGGGTCTTCCCATCATTTGTAATCAGAATACATTTGTTACAAAAATTAATGCAAAGAACGAAAGAATCCAAGACTTTGTCTATACTATTCTTTTGTGTGGTTTTGTGACATTTGAATTCTCATGCTCTATATGTTTGATAAGTTATTTTATACAAGTTAATATTGGAAATTTCATTTCATATATGCATTTTTTAGTTTGATTTTAATGCTACATTGACTAATCTATTAGTGTACTTGCTCTATTTTCATCTCATTTGTTACTAGATGTGCTTATGTAATTTATTACGATTGAGCTATCCTTATGCAATATATACTACTAGATATATATTTTTTCCTTCCTTATAAGCTAAAAATATATGTATTTATCATTGAGTATTATGTTAGGTCTAGTATATGCCAGTTTCATGTGTTTTTCCTTTTAAATTTAGAGAAATTGGTAGCTTCAATCATCTTAAGCACCAACCTATTTTTTACCCTACCCTACTCACTCTTGGATCTACCCATGATTCACTATAGCTTAGATCATGTTTTATATACTAATTTTTCATTTACATTTGGGAATTAATTGGCAAACATTAAGATAATTCACAAAGAATTATCTAGAAATTATGTCATTGCATAACATCTATTATCCCTAAAGTAGGGTCTATTTCTAGACTTTGAAGTGATGATGACATCTTTACTATTTTTGATATTCAAAGAAATAGTTTTATCTACAACTCAATACCTAATTCATTTTAGGACTTTAAATTGAGTTTCTTACTTCCCCTTGTTAGCTAGTGACAAAGGGAGCATAATAAGTGCATCAACACTATGATACCTATTTTTTAAAGTTAATTAAAAAGGATACAAATAGTTTTCCTAATTATACTATTGGTCCATAACATACATGAAAATAATGTCCTCAAGCACATGGTTGACTATCTCAGTCTATTCATCAGCCAAGGGATGGTAGGAAGTACTAATCATTAGTTGTGTTCCTAATGTATTATGTAAAGAAGTCTATAATTGTGATGTATAAATTGGATATTTATCCAAGATAATCTTATGGGGAATCCCATGCAATTGAAAAATGTCTTCCGATAATACTCTCACCATTGAAGTGGCATTGTAAGTAGTCATCATGGGAGAAAATTAAGCTACATTAGTTAGCTAATCCATAGTGACCATGATTGCATCATGATGATATTATGAGTTATGGAAGCCTACAATTAAATACATGTATATAGTATCCTATTTATCATTGGTTATATCATGAGTAAATAATAATTCTATGGGATGTTAATGTTTGATATTGATCCTATATAATCCCAAGCAATGAACTATAAAATCAATAATGTAGTGCTTCAAATCAGCCCAATGATATAATTACCTTAACTATAGATGAATCTTGTTAATTATAGTATGTGCTTGGTAAAGAGCTCTATGTGACTCAAAAAAATGATCTCAATCAATCCACCTGATACAATAACATTTAGACATGATTTATGACAAAAAAGGCCATATGGTTCAAAATAATACCCTTTTAATTTACCTTTTTGATTCGAACTATAATCCAACACCTAGTACACTTCCATGTAGAGGCTAGCCTCTAGAAGATTCTCCAAAATGTGACTTCTCAATTTTTTACATAAGCTTATTTTTTCATTTATACATAAGCTTATTTTTTCCAACTCATGATGCCTCCTACTTAAGGAATCATCAACCATTTTTTCTTTTCCTTTGATATGCAAAATCTCACAGTCATATTTTAACAACATTTATATCCAATAGTTTTCATGAGAATTGAGGCTATCCTAATTGAATAGATGCTACAAACTCAAGTGGTTTTTATTTAGAAAAATGTGGCAACTAATAAAAAAGTTTCACCATTACAAATAGGCATGAATGATGAATGTAAATTCTAGATCATGTTTAGGGTATTTAAACTCATAATTATTTGAGTTTACAAGACTCATACGCTATAAATCTACTGATATACTTTAGTATATCTCCTACTCTTGCCTTGGATGCATCATTAAAAACAAAGACCTCCCCTATAGGATTAGGTAAAACCAAGATAGGTGATTTAGTGAGGTTTTATTTTAGCAATTTAACATCTTCCTCCCAATATTCTAACCAAACAAAATTATTTTATTTACTCTAAAGTGAATTGATGGGATTCATAAAACAATAAATTTTCTCCATATAATGATGATAATATATTACCAAACCCATGAATCTATGAACCTTGATAATTTTTATGGGTGTTGTCCACTAAAGACACTAATATTCAAGTGTTATATTAAACTTAATTCTCTTGAGATGATGTTCTTGAGGTATTGCACCTATGACTAAGTAAAGTAACACTTAATGAAATTTCAAAATAGTTGGGTTTCTCTGAAAACCTACATGCCTTATCTCAAATGGTCATCATGATGTTCCTCATTTTTTGAATAGATAAAAATATCATAAATAAATACAAAAACAAAATGGTATAAGAGTGAAACACTTAGTTCATGAGGCTCTTGAACACTACTATAGAATTAGTCAATCCAAATAGTAAACATGTAAATTCCTAAACTTCAATCATCCTTAATCTTGAATAATCGATATTGATCATTTAGGATCAGTTATGATTAGGTGCAATTGGTTCCTATCATTAGGTGATCAATGTCATCTTTAAAGATCAATGTATATCCCTATATGACCTCACATCTAAAAATCTAACTAAAAATCTAAAAAATCTACAAAATTATATTCTAATATTATAAAAATCTTACCAAATATATAAACTTTCTAACAATTTTAACTATTTAAAAAACTTCTATAAAAATATCAAAAAATTCAAAAACTTAGTAAAATTCCAAGCCTATCTCATCATGATATCATCATCACCTCATATGTGAACTCCTTCTCAACTACATCATTCATATCTCACATTGACATGTGGATGGGTGCCAAATTTTTGGCTCTTTCTCACACAGTCTCAATTTTAAATGAGCACTTAACACATTCGGTTTACTATTTATATCCCTCATAAATCTATGTTAATTCTTTTTTGATTAGTGTCAATTATTTATAATTGACATTGATCCTATGGATTGATGTTAGTATTCTATATGCTTCTTAAAATTTTATTTTTCATCCCTCTAGAATTGACCCAAAGACACTTAATTTATCTAATATTATAGCTATCTTATTCTTTGTTACTTAGAATTAATGACTAGTGGATATATACCCCCTATTATTCCCACAACCTTTTATAGGTCTACAATCATTTTAGAGTCTATCCTATGTGGATCCTAAAAGTGTACCTCATCTTGAGAGTAATTATCTCTAGGTAACACACATGTAGTAGGCACATCAAATGTTTTGGCTAGCCCATCCTAGCCTTTATCATCTTGATTGCCTTCAATTGAGCCCACATGTTTATATTTTTGACAATCCATTACTTGTTTGTCTTGAGGTATTTATATTTAGATATCCTATATCTTATTAGTGAAACATTATACTTCATGCTTATCCTGGCATCTTGGATTCTAATTTTCTATCTACCTTATCTATTACCACCTCATTTTCAAACCCATCTCCACCTCATCATCCTTTATAGGCTCTCAGTTTGAGGGGGGGGGGGGGTACCTCATCATATAAACCTAGGTCATTAGAAATATCTAATTTTTGTATAATGATAGGTTATTACAAACCACTCAACAAAAAGGGGAAAATGTAGGCACTAGGTTTTTACACTATAATATTTGTGCTAGCTTAGGTCTTATGTCCCCTTACTAATTATCCCTATTTTACCTTGTATAAATATTTAATTATCCTTTTATAATTTACCTTGCATAATTACATTTTATTAACTATTTTTTACTTAAGTAAATTAATTCAATTAGTTACCTATAGTAAAATATAAATAAATCTATCCAAAATAGAATGCAAGGTAGGTTGTTTTAACCACCCTTAAGCTCCTTGTAATATAAAAATCACTTAAACAAGTAAAATCTAAAATTAACTTCTTGATTGGATTGTTTCAAAAACTTTTAAGAATTGTTGGTTATCCCCATGATCAGTCTCAATTCTATTGAATCAAAATCGATTTAACTATAGGCTTCCCTGGGGTAACTGAATAATTGTTTATACTTTTGATTGCACCAAAATGTTGATAGTTTTTTTTTAGAGTATTAGTTAAATAATTATTCATTATCAAGAATATTTGACTCCTGTATCAAGTCATCAACCTCATCAGTAGAACAATAATCATCTAATTAAGCTTATAGTCTACAATAGGTTAAAAGCATTAAAAGGTTAGTCTATCATTAATTTTAGCAATTCATTCTACTATTCATTATGTATGTATGTTATTTGACATTCAATTTTATTTTTAGTTTGTCCTTATAATATTTGTTAGGATATATTTATTTAGATATAGACACCTTGAAACCATCCTAAATCCCTTTAAATCCATCTTTTAAAACCCTATCCGTAGACCTTTGTCTACATTTATAGATTAGAAATGGATTTCCTAAATTGACATTGATATTAAAAATTGGCATATATCTTTATAAAAAATCCATTTTATCTTCACTTGAGTCCCTTTTAGTTTATATCCTAATTTACATCTTAGATCATTATTTATTAAAGCTATGCATGTGTTTTAGAGGAATCTCCTAGAATTATTCATGAAGTGGTTACTATCTAAGATTTACCTATAATTATGGACCCCTTTTATTATACCAATGTGACATTTCATTTCATCTAGGTATTTGTGCTATTATTATCGCTCCCACCCTAGAATCAATTTCAAGCTAGTTAGAAGTGATCCAAGCTAAAAATGACACTATCAAGGGCTATTAGAATGTTTTATTTTCCAATTTCCATCCAATGAATGTATATTAAATATTAAATCATTTTATTATCTTAAATTTTTAAATGATTTATTGTAATTTTAGTTATATTTATCCACTTAAGTACTAAGATAATGGTTTGACATCCATGTAAAGAAGTGTACCACTTCTTGGGACTAGTCTCATACTAGGCATCCCACTCATTTATCATATTAATCCATTGTTTTTATTTTTTCTATTTTGTCATGGTAGTCCTAAGATAAAATGTAGTTCTCACATTGTTGGATATGGTGAACATTACATTTCAATCACATGTAGTCTTGTAAAACCTTGTATCTTATTTCAAGTTTTTGAGTAGTTTAATTTATATAAAGAAAGAACAAAAATACCTTAAACACCTTTTATTACATTATTAAACCAGAACTTCCAATATTAATATAAGAAGTTTCTATTGAATCATTATAATACTGGTATACCTCTATCAGGATAGTTAGATACTAGTTTCATCATCAAATATTTATCATATTTATTGATTATCTTTTGCATTTTATTAAAACCTATTTATGATCATTTTAGTCAATATCAAGGAAAGGTAACTAAACAATTCCAGAGGTATCTATAGACATCCTTTATCAATTATCAATCTTTATAGGTAGTTTTGTTTTCACATTTAAATGTATAAATAAAATATTTATTTACTATTTTTAATGTATTTTTATCATATTTTATATCCCCCCCCTTTATGGTTTAATGTATTTTTATACATATATCTAATTTACCATAAAAATTTAGGTAAAATTGTGCTTCTTACATGTCCTAGAGTTTGATGTGTTTCTATTTTCATATTGTATCTAATTTGACTTAGGGTTTTCTATCTTATTACTTTGTTCTACTATCTCATCAGGGGTTATCCTTTGCATGTTGTTAGTGTTACATTCATTGTGTTGCATAGTTTATTTTCCTCTAGGGTTGCGATTAAGTTTTTTGATATCATTAGTCCTTGCTTATTTCATGCTATATATGTTTCTCTCTTACTTCACCTAAGGAGATTATATATAATACACATATTAGGAAAAGTGATATATTTAGTGGTAAAACCTATTCCTTATGTTAAAATTCATTTGACTAGTACTCATCTTAATTTAAAAAAATACAATTGTTCATGAGTTTAATATTTATTCCATTGATACACATGTTGATGAAATTACTAATTATACAAACTTAAATGATATCAATGTTAAAAATGTAAATGAATTTAATGAAAATGATTTTTATGAGAATTCCATGAATGATATGGTACTAGTGGATCTCATTGTATGGAACATTTTGATGTAGATGAAGATAGGGTAGAGATTGTTCTACCTATTTTACACCTAAGAGATATAAAATGGGAAAGTTATGCATTAATTTAGATTGTGTAAAATATAGAAATAAATGCATTAATTTTAATTGTAATATATTGATATATATTTCACTTAATTAATTTATAAATTACAAATATATAGAGGGAAGATTTGTTTAGCCAGTCATGCCTGCCTATTTTTCATAAAAATCATCACTAAATCTAAAAATTATCTATATTTACTTCGTCAATGTCTCATATCAAAGAAAATAGTTGAAAATAGATAAATTAAAACACATATGGTAGATAAGACTATCAAGGTTTATTGGTAGTGTCCATGTCTAAAGTGAGGGTCTAGTCCTTTTTATATCCATGTACATGTGCATGTACTATGATTTTATGTGTTTTCAACTCTCTAATATTGCATAGAAATTTTTTCTCTCTTTCAGTCAAACCCTATTTTTTCTTGATTAAGAACAATATGCCCTTAAAATGTGTTAGAATTTTAGGTTAGACTAACCATAACAAACCCCAATTGAATGGTTGAGTGATTCATATATTTTAATCCTCTAAAGAGGATTCAAATGACACATAGTTCTCAAACTTGTGTATGTGTGTGAAACAACATGAAAAACTTATAATGCAATGCTATCTATTGATGTTTTGTACTTGTCACTATGCTAATTTTAGTTTGTGTATTCATATTTCACTTTATGGACTATTTGAGGGATGATCCATAAAGATTTGAGATGTGTGTATGCCTTTGGATAATGTTCCAAGAGAGTTTTAGGTGATTTCCAAGTGATTCTCTAGTGTACCAATTCAATAATAACCTTAGGGGTGATTTGCATTTAGAGATGAATCTTCATTTAATTTTTCTCTAAATTACCCATAAAATGTGTCTATGCTAGCCTAATGAAGGCTTCCCAATTTAAAAATATTCATTGCAGGCACATGCACATTATTTGAAGGACACACCTACAAAATTTAAAATTATTTTGTCTTATTGGTTTTAACTTGAAATCATAAAACAAGGATTTAAAATATGTATATGGTATGTTTAGGATTCTAAAAAAATCCTATAGAGACTCAACTAATCCTGAATAAATTTATCTAAAAAATAGAGGTGCCTAACATAGTAGATGGGTAGATGAATAGAGGGAAATGGTCTCAATTTTAAATTATGTATTCAATATCCAAGAGTGTGAAATTTTATGTTTACAAAGTGCTAAAAACCAAATTTAGGTGTCTATATATGCCATCCATTTAATATAATATTGTAAATTATAAATTAAAAGGATGAAAGGATTAAATTTAGTACCTATTGTACCCATTTTTGGTCTATAAAATTACAACCCAAAATGTAACATATTATCCACATGAAACATAAAATAACATGTATAAATATTTTTTTATTCACAATAATAAATATGAAATAATATGAATTATTGAAAAAATTGAAATTAAAAAGTTAAGGAATAAAAACGTCTGATACTATGTGAACCAAACTATCAGTTATTAAAATCAACTAAATAATATTAGTTGTGGTTCATTGTGTGCAATTGGTTTCACCCACATAATATATAGCATGGTAACTCTTGCCAATGTGGGACTGTTCTTTTAATAGAAGCACCAAATCTAGTTAGTTCTATTTCCTATATAATTGATAATATACTTAAACTAGATGCTTAAATATAAACTTGTAAGGGAAAAAGGAGTGAGAAATGAACATAAAATGGGTGTTGGTGCACCATAATAAGGAAAAAATATCCTCATTACTAAAAACATAGAATCACTAATATGCAAGAAAGGAAAGTGAACACATAACAACTAAATATAATGCAAAAAGTTAGAGAGATGAAAAAAAAGTGGAATGATAATCAATTACAATCATGAACACTATATTAATTACATAATAATACACACATAATATAATCCATTATAATGATAGGTTCAAAATATATCTTTCATGATAGCAATAAAGGCTTGAGATCAATATTATAAGAATACAATGACTTAAAGGACTAAGAAATCAACCATTTACTCTACTGAGCTCATACAATAGGTAAAAGAATATAAGATGAAGATAAATATGAATACTTAGTTTCCCAATAGCATAAGTATACTATAATTTAATTCAAAATCTGTAATTTCTCTCATCCTTTTTTGTTACAACTTCTTTCTTATTTAGTGGCTCAATAAATATTTCTAAATTTTCTCAGCATGACCATGCTTTCTACTATACTTAAAGATTTATTTAATTTTTTGCTCACTTAGAATATACTTATATATAGATAATATGATTCATTTTTAATATTTAAATAATTATGGTCTCTCTTTCTACTTTATTTTAGATACTTCTTTTCTTTTACTAATGTTTTATTAGATCACGGGATACATTTTTTCTAAACTACTCACAACAATATTTTTAGCTAGCTTTATTTTGAATATATGATATTTTTATTTTTAAAAGTGGTGTGACCCACATATTTAAATATTTATTTATATTTATAAATTAAATAAATCTCTTTTACAATCTTAAATAATTACATAAGCTACCTTAGAGTACGATTTTTCAAAAGGAAAATTAAACTTGATAAATAAATTGATCCTTATGCATAATTTTTAACAAAAACCATAGAGTGACCATGAAAAAAGGATATACAAATTATAAAATTATGAGTTGAGGATTGCAAAATATGCAACTACCCATATTTAAAGGCCTTTTTCATAATTTGAGAGACAAAAAACCTCAACCTTACTAACACAAGTAACAAAATAAACTTTTTCAAAACCCTAAAATTAGGTGAATGTGTAAAAATATCAATCACTATAAATGGATAAATACCCCAAATGATTAAATTTTTACCATCATTCCATCATTTATCACATTCACAAAATATAATTCTTATACATGCATGAAAAAAACATGTCCTAAAGTAACTCATTTATCCCTAAAAATAAAAAATGTCCTAAAATGTCTCAATTATTATTAAAAACCATATAAAATATGTTTTAATATGTTTAATTTGAACCATATAAAAATATGCCTGAAAATGTTAAATTCTCTATTTGTCATGTCTTAATCTCTCAAATAAACCCATATATGTCCCCTTTCTGATATAAGGGATGGAGACTAGAAATCACTCATCTCAAAAGAAAGAGATGTAAATCCTAAGTTATATTCAAAAGTATAATCATGTAACATGTATGTAAAAACATGCTAAGCCATGTTCTAATAGAAATATTGTAAATGTTGTAAGCACATTTGAAACATATAATCTTAGGAAAGGGATATTGTTTGGATTGACAAACAAAATATGATCATTATAATTAATTTGAAAATGGTTTTTATATGTAGCTATATGTATCAATGAACCATGTAATTAGTATAATTACACTAAATGTATAATATAAATGATGGAAACATCAAGTAGAAATAAATAACAGGCAATATAAATGTGTGTGATAGAAACCACAACACCAATCACATAGTAACAATAGTTATTTTACATATAAATATATGTAAGTCTATAAATACACATACACATGTAATATTATAAAAAATAACTCATGGTTTTAACTTATTTTGGATCTAGTGATATAAAGAATGTAAACTATTGAATAGTTAGAATACATAAGATATATCATTCACTACATAGATTTGAATTTAAAAATAATATTGATATTGAGATTACTATTATATAAATTATAAGAAGATAAGGTACTTATTTTTTTTACTATTCTATTTAGATCACTTTTTATGTAAAATCAATTAATACATCCTAAAATAGATTTACAGTCACTCACATCAAGAAACATACTATCAAAATCTTATAAGACACTTTAGTAATGCTCAAACACTTATGGTGGATATATATGTAATTTTTATACTATAACTATATTCAAAATTTTATTTGGTATGTTCCATAATATATAAAAATACCTAAATGTCAATATGTTTTATGTGTAATTTTTAGATGCTTAGTCATGTGCATAGATTCAAATTTTTTCTCCATATTGAAATCTTAGATCCATTTTTTATGCCTAGTTGGCTTTTAAAAATGGGGTATAAATATTGGTTGGACATCCACATATACACCCTAATGAGTGGTTGATAATTTCCTATGTAATAATAATTTGAACATGGATTAAACCATGTGTAATTCTCCCACCTATGTGTTTATATGCTCAATAGTGATATGCTAGAATCCAATCAAGAGATTTTAATATCAACACTTAACAATATATAAATTTAACCTTACTTTATATTTTGAAACTTATCTTAATGACTATTCCTTTATATTTTTTCATATTTTTATGGCTTAGGATAGTGCTTCAAATATGTGTATATGTAGTCATCAATGTACAAGTACTTTTGCAAGGGAGCTCTAGTTAGGTGCTAAATAGGAATAGCCTTCATATTGATGTGTATATATAGAAGACTATTTTGGTAATTTCCTTCCATAAATGACATTTTATATGTGTGAGAAAACCCAAAGTAAGGGTTTAAGTTTTAAAAATTGTCATTTGAGGAACATGAGACACTACCTAAGAAGTTACACACTATTATTAAATGAGAACTCTTGACTATTATAAGCACTATCTAGGAAGTGAAAAATAATGATCTAGTATATAGTGATAGTTTTCTTAGGATAATATAACATTAGGGCACAAACTAGGTATATCATATATACATATGATATCAAATTATGAAGGCTAAGTCTACACATAGGTGAATGGCTGGGAGAGAATGTGAACAAGATTCAAATGTGTATGAACAAGTCATGCATGTTAAGAATAGGTCAAAACTGATGTTTCCAAGTGTACAAGACCATATTTAGGTTCCTAAAAATTATTCCCTTTTATTTTGTTATTGAAAATGATAAATTAAAGGGATAAAATAATAAATTTAGTACCTAAATATGCCACATTTTATTACAAGGACTCATAATTTAAAATTTATTTAACTATCAAAATGGAAGGTTTATCTTGGAAGAAAAGGTGATGGATTCATTAATCAATCTCATATATTTATGAAAATAGTCATTATAAATAATAGGTCATAAAAATGGTAAACATATTAAACATTTGTGCTATAATGGAAACACTTTTGAGACATGGTCACATCACCTATGTGTGTAATAGTTAAAATACACTAAATTTGTTAAGGGAATCAACCTTATTTTAGTTTTATGGATCTCAAATTCAAATATCCTAAATCATAGGTAATGGTGATTTATTTTAAATGGAAGGCACCTCAAATAAGGGTGTAAACTCATCTTGATGTATATTGTTTAAAATTTTACTTTGGTAATCAAATCCCTTATACTAAGACATTATCCTAGTCATGGATTACACTTTATACCTTTGTACTTGAATTCAATTAGCATCATAGATTAGATTCAAATCAAGGACTAGATCAGGTTTATTATTTTATAATCAACATAAATTTGGCTCATTTATATTTACATTATTTTGACATTATGTAGCAAATATATTATCAATGGGATTAATGATTTTACTATTCAAATCTTGAATACAAGTTTTTGATTGATTATTGGCTTATCTTCATACTCAATATTTTACAACCAAGTTATACATTGACCATATATATTTTATAAAAAAAATCATTTAATAAATACAACCTATAAAAATATTTGTTTATTATACTAACATTAGCTGGTTATTAAGGAATATGGTTGAAATTTATAACAACTAAGTATGGTATAAGAATTAATGTTCATGATTAGGAATTAACATGTATACCCAACTATAGCAATCATAGAATCCTTATTTATGATAAAATACCAATGGTTTATTATTATAGATGTTATAGTTAATATTTGTTTTATTCTTACCAAATTTATATATTTTTACCCAATTAGTATGAACTTAGAAAAGGAAATGGATATGTTATTTATTGATGTATTAACCCTTTATTCAAAAATTCTAAAGGTCTAATAAACATATTCTCATGATAACTACGTACATCCCATGATGTAATATGGATTAGTCCTAGCATATTCTTTTTGACTGAGTTGGAGCATTTTATGATTCATCTCAAACCCTTTTCTGACCAAAATATTAATGACCTATTAATTCCTTTATAGCATGTTATAATATCTGGTAGAGATTTGAATAAGTGTAATCCATGGGTATTATTTATAATTTTTAATATATTTTTATGTTGAGGTTTGATTAGGTATTTTTAATATGAACTTGGTAATAGTGGTTATATTGGTTTTAATTATGTTTGATTGTGGACTTTAAGTTATATTGAAAGTATGGAAGCTCTATATTAGTACGTTTATATTTGATCATGTTAGAAAGTTAGAATATATTAAGGAGATATAATTCAGATTTTGATACTAATTATAAAGAATCAGAATGAATGGTTTAATTAGATAAATTTTGAAACAAAATTATTTATAAAATAATATTACCCATTACATTAGTTGAGAAAACTGCACTAAATTTTCATGGCCTCCACATACACCTTGTTTATTCAAATGTATAAGGGTTTAACTCTAGTCTAAGATAGCTCAACCTGCCCTATATATATAACTAATACTAAAACTATAATATGAATCCATGGCTATTGGTTAAATCACTAATGTATTATCTAAGCTCATGCATTAAGAGCAGACACATACTATGTTTTTAGACAAAGATATACCTATATATTTTCTTGTTTGATATCTTAGACAACATAATTTTTTGACTTAGTATACCTAACCTAAATGTGGATGGAAATTTTATTATAATAATATTAAAATTATAAATCTTATGAATTGCCTTGTTTTGAAGGGCCAAATGTTTTCTATGTCAAGAATCTCTAAATTGTTTTCAAGATGTATAAGAACAAGTATATCTAATATAAATTCAAGTCTAAATGAAATTTAATTATATTTTCCCAATTTTATGACCCAAAAATTTAGTGTTTTTTTTTTTAAAATAGTACCATGAAAATATTCATTATAATTCTTATTCTTAGGGTAAGACATTAAACACTGTTTATGGATAAACATTATAGGATGATTATTTCTTTTATAATTATACTTGAAGATAATTGTTATCATTTATCTTGTCTCTAGTTTATAATGTTTTGTCACTTAGCCTAAGTTTATAACCTCTATTAAGCTAACTTGGTGCTTAATGGGACTACAACCCTAATATAAGGATTTTTGTTACTTATACACAATGAGCATCTAGATAATGATTCATTAACTTAAATAAGAGTAATATCTTGAATAGGAAAAATAATATTGTTAGGCTAAGACTAGTTGTAATATAGATTATTATATCTCAATAAGACTTCATTAAATTGAAATATTACCTCTTTTTTACTATCTCTATATGATATATGTATAGTAACTTAGATAAGAGTGTACTGACTACCAATAGGTTCATACTCCTGATGTACCTTATAAGGACACAAGGTATTTATAAAGAAGTCAAGAATATGTGGGGATTCATCAAAAATATTAATTCAAGGAATGAATTTATGAAACTACTTAGAGGTTAAATTATTCTCTAGGTAACTATGTACACTAATTGATATAAACCTTGGATCACATTCTCATTTTCTTATTAGACTTGAGTGGAATTATGATTCCAATCTAGACCTTGTATTTGGTTGATAGTATACCTAGGTTTAATACATTCTATGAAGTGATATACTAACCTTCTACTATGTAGCTAATATTTCAATATGATTTTTTACTATAAAATGATAATGACTATTTGTATACTCCACCTACAATAAATAATAGTCATGTAGACTAGAAAGTACATTACTACCTTTATTTTGTTTCATACACCATCAAGTGAATATTTATGTATTAAATCTCATATTCCATGGGGTTATTAATAAACCCTATACCTTATGCTCAGTGATTCTTATAAAAACAAAATCTACATTATGATATGGGTTTTAAAAAATCTCTAGACTTATAATTCCATGATCATTGAGCTAAATTATATTTTATATATGAAAGACTTATAGAATTTTTAATTATTTATGGGACTAAATCCATAGTGGTGATCATATGTGTCATGCCATTTTTATCTCAAAATAGACACAACTACAATCAACTTGCACACAATCAAACCATAAAGCATGAGTAAATATGTGTATATACATTGACATATAAATATATAAACCATTATTACCAATTACTATATAAAATTTATCACTCACATACCATTGGTCATAAATTCAAAAAGACCTAAACATTTGGTCTTGGTGCTTAATTATTGATTCTTTGACCTATGCCCAAGGTTATTATGTTTAGATGTTGAGAAAACCATCAAATTTAGTCTAAGGACATTGCTAACATAGTAAGGTGCCATGTGGCCACTTCAAACTAGATTAAGCCCACAAAGTCTATGGTTGTGACACTTTTCATGATTATGGGATCTTGGGTCTGATTCTAATCTCCCAACCACCTGGGATTCTAAGCTCTAGTATATTGCCACTTGGTATATCCTTAGGCTCTTAGGTACTCAAAATCATTTTAGGATTATCCCCCATTGACTTAATACCTATAGAGTTATAAGATCTAATATATTACTTATTTTTAGCCTCTCATGCCCTTAGAACCCCTTAGGCATTAGGGGAATAACCTTAGTGGTTCAATCGTCTTGGGGGTCTAAGTTATATAAATTTTCAACTTGGTAGTTTATCAAGACCCTAAAGTTATTATGATATTTAACTACCCCACTAATTATTTGAGCCACTATAATTATGTTATGTGGAATCATTCATCAAACTTTCAAAACTCCGATATCAGCTAAGCCAAGAGCCATCAAAAAATCCAAAAGTCAAAAAAGGTAGGATTTTATTAAAACTATGAAATATAAATTGGATAAGGCATGAATAAAATTATAAAAATAATCAAGTAAGTAAATTTATTAAGGTATAAGACAAAGTGAAATATTGAGTTTGATATGATGAATGTGGAAAGTCTAAGACATGGCTAAATACACTTATTAATGGACTACTACCATTAATACATCTGAATCTAAGCCTTCATTCACATTAATTAATGAAATATGAAGGTAAAAATTCCTAAATTAATTTTTTGAAACTAAACCAATATTCTTATTGGTTTGGTTGACTATTAGATAATCACAAGGAAAGATCAATCTATACAAGCATCTCTTAAGGAGATATTCAATCTTATGAGTGGGCTATTCTATTCACTATAATATTATAATTCCATAATTATCATATACACCTAATTTGTTAAAGATAAGATATAAAATAAAAAAATTAATAAAAAATAAAAACACAACAATAAGGGTCGGTCTTTAGAACCCTCTTATTTCATTAATGTTTTTCAAGGGTGACCTTAGTCAAACCCAAAGGTTATATTCCTTGTTATATTATAACAATCAAGACAAGATATATTAAAATTATTCTTTTATTATTATTTTGTCTTTTTATATTTAAGGTATACAATAGATAGCTTACTGAACTACTAATAATCAAGGAACTCTTCCACAAGACCTATTTAATACCGGAATAGCGTAAATATTCATATTATATAGTTAAACTATATTGTTATTTATAATAGCATTATCACATCTATTTATTTTATTTCCACTCATATTTAGATTGGATTAAACCATTAAAATATATCACAACAGAACATATAAAGAGACATAATATGTATTCAATAGGTTGATCTAAATGAAGATTGAATGAAATGAATCATATTATAATTTTATTAAAGGATTAATATAGGTCCAAATATATTTCCTTACATAATTAATCCTTCCCAATGTTCTAAATTAAAAGTATACCCATCTAGTTACATCCTAGTTTATGAAATAGGTTTCAATAGATAGATAGTATATGTCTTCACCCATAGATCAATCATTTCAGAAAAGACTATATAGAAAAAAGATTATTGTGAGATAACTTACTGCTATAACATTATCAACACATTAGATATCATCAATATATTTACATAAACATGAGGCATAACTCAAGGCCTAATTTAATAATGTAAGAATAATTAGTCTTCAATAATGGTCCTTTTTGACTCCAAGAAACTATAGGCTATTTAAAGGAGAACTCACCACCCAACCTTTTGCCATAATCAATCTATTTATCTAATCACCCCTGAGCTTGACACTCCCATATCTAAGCATGTTTACATCACTAATGAAAGAAAGCATTGGTATATAAGGCAAGGGTTACATACCATAATGAAATGATCATGTATAAACATAAAATCCTATTCTTAGTTCATACCCAAGGAGACTCCAAGTCAAAAATATAAATCATACAAGGATTAAAATGATAATTCATGTTAAGCTAAGCATTCATAAATATAGAAAAAAGTAGGAAATATTTCCTATCATAATCAAGTCCCACCATTTGATTGGATAGAAATAGTATACCTTGATCAATTGATTTCATCCAATAATCATGGGAGGGTTGAGAAATCTACCATCATGTCCAACACATGAGGGATTATAAATCTACCACCATGACATTCATGGGAGGGTCAAGCACTCTACCATCATGCCCCACATGGGAAGGCTTGACAATATTCCACCATGAAATTAATACTGATATACAACTAGTACATGGTGTCATAACATCATTTAGACATTAAAAAAATAATGTTGAAAAATTATAATCAATCAAAGAGGAACAAAACATCTCTAATTACCTCAATGTTCAAATAACAACATGGTAGACAGTGCACAACTATGGAAAAGACAATAAAATAGGTAGAATAAACTAAGTGGTCTTATTCTCCATGAGAAAGATATCAAATAAAAGGACCATAACTACTTTCATGAAAAGGAAATAAGTTATAAACATGTTAATAAGAAGCCCACTTATTGACTCAAAGATCTCATGATTGTTATCCACTAATTGTCCAAGGATTAACTCTCCTAACCAAAGCTTCCTTCCCTTATTTATTATCCTTTGTCTCTTATCTTCAAATTAAAAAAAAATCCTTCCAATGGAGAACCCAACTTCTACTTGTAGATGTCTTAGAATAATCCAACCACCCTATACTCAATATCCCATGGCTCATTAAGTGATGTTAATTTCTAAGATAATTAAGGTGCATGGTAGATCTATAGGCTTATGTGGTTACTGTATAGACTCACTCACCTATTCTCACTTTATAATATACTTAAACAATCAATGAAAAGATATGCCAATATGGGACTAGACATTCTAGACATTGGTTTACTTCACTAAAAGATATTAAGGTAGGGAGACAATAAGTTTCACCAACTAGAATTAAAATATATCCATCTTAATAACACGCTAGGTCAAAAAGAGATGAATAATAGTATCTTAAAAATTGAGTAATTAGGATGGGTTTACGAAGTGTTTAAGGTTAGAGGTAAGGGTAAATGTTGGTATAATCATGATTTGTGTAGTCTCTTTCCTTCAATGCACCTTCCCTATTCCTAAACACTTGATGTATACACCAAATTCCTCTAACTTAATATCCAAAAATATATAATTTAAATAAAATATGACACTCAATCAGTTATAAGCAACCATTATATCAAGGGATACTAACATCACATAGATAGATTCATGTAGCACCATACACATACATTCACTACTTTACAAGCTTATGATAAATGATTTAAACATCATTGATTCAACATATCACATGGAAATAATCATATCACATAGAAAAACATGACATAAAGGAAATGCAAGCATTATACTTTCATAAGTCAGTAATCAAAACATGACTGATAATAGGTCTTTCTGATGGTTCCCAATGAATGATAAGTCTTCATAAAATCCGTATATGCCTTATATAAATGTGACATAACAACATAATTCCATATTCAGAGTCAGATTATCCATAATCTCATCATCATAAAATATCAAATATGATCACTATGTAAAATGGGTCCTTACATCACCCTCCCCTTATAAATTCTTCTTCCTGAATGTTAGTGAAATAGGTAAGGGTATCAAATCCTCAATGGTGCAACATCTTCCCAAGCAATTGTTTATTCATCATATTTATCCACTTGACTTTGACCTAGTCCAATTCTCTACCTCAAAATTCTAGCATCCTATGCATTATAATCCTCATGGTCTCCAAAACTAAAGATCTATCATCTTGATCTATAAGGTCATCCATTATAATACATTGGAAATGTTAGATACATATTGACACAAAACTAAAACATGGAATACATCACAAACATGAGATAGGCTAGGTGGAAAATCTAGTTGATAACTTATTAGGCCAATGTTCTCCAAGATCTTGAATGGCCTTACAAAATGAGGTGCCAAATTTGAACCTATTCTATAATAGATAGGTTCATATTGGGTCTCACTTTTAATAAGGCATTATCACTAACATTAAAATGTCAATCAGTCCTATTTTCATCAACATAATTATTTTATTGATTGATATAAGTTTGAAGATACTTTTGAATCTTAATTACTTTGCACTCCATGTCCTCTAACATAACAAGACCAATCATGACTCTATCCTCAAAGGTCCATCATCTTGTGCACTATAATCCTCATGGGCTTCAAAATTTAATCTCTATCATCTCGACCTATAAGTTCATATAATAGAATACATGGGCAATGTTATGTACATACTAAGATAAAAATGAAACATGGAATACTTCATAAACATGAGATAGGATGGGTGTAAAATCTAGTCGATAAGTTATTAAGTCAATGTTCTCCAAGATCTTGAATGGACCTATAGAATGAGGTGTCAGTTTAAACCTATTACATAAAGGATAGGTTTCTTATTATATCTCACTCTTAATAATGCCTTATAGCTAGAATTAAAATGTTTATCAATCTTCTTTGAATCAACATACTTCTTTTGTTGATCAATAACAGTTTGAAGATGTTGAATCTTAATTACTTACCACTCCATGTCCTCTAACATAGAAAGACCAATAAAGAGTCTATCCTCAAGTAGATCCTAATTCATTGGGGTTCTACAAGCTCAGCCATATAAGTCATGGAAAGGTGTAATCTTAATCAAACTATGATAGCTATTATTTTATGCTAATTAAAAAATATACAAATAGTTTTCCCAATGGGACTTTTGGTCCATAACATACATACAAATCATGTCCTCAAGAAAGTGATTGGTTGTCTCAATCTATCCATCAGTCGTAGGATGTTAGGAAGTACTAAAATTTAGCTATGTTACTAATGTATTATGTAAATAATTCTATAAGTGTGATGTATAAATTAAATTTTTATCTAATTTAATATTGTGGGGAATCACATGAAATTGAATAGTGTCTTCCAAGAATACTATCACCACTAAAGTGGTATTGTAATTAGTCTTCATGTGAGTAAAGTGAGCTACCTTGGTTAGCTTATCCACAGTGACCATGATCACATCATGATGATATGATGAGTTAGGAAAGCCTAAAGTTAAATACATAGATATAGTATCCCATTTCCATTTGCGGATCTCATGGGTAAATAACAATCATGTCAGATGTTGATTTTTAACACTGCCCCTATAGAATTCTTGGAAATGATCTAAAAAATAATAATGTTGTGAATCAAACCAGCCCAATCATACAATTATCCTAACTCTACATGAATATTCTTAACTCTAGGGTGTGCTTGGTAAGGAGCTCTATGCAGCTTAGAAAAAATTAGCTCAAGTAATCCACATGATATAAGAACATTTATGTACCATTTATGGAAAAAAAGTCCATATATCTCAAGATAATATCCTTCCAATTAAATTTTTTTATTTAAAATATAATATAACACCTACTACACTTTCTTATAGAGGCTATCCTCTGGAAGATGCTCCAAAAAATGACTTATCATGTTTTTACATAAACTTATTTTTTCCAACTCATGATGCCTCCTACTCAAGTCATAAATAACCATATTTTTTCCTTTGATATACAAAATCTAACAATCATATTTTCACATCTTTTCTATCCAACACTTTTTATGGGAATTGAGGTTAGGACAATTGAATAGATGCTACAAACTCAAGTGGCTTGTCTTTAGAAAAAAATGGCAACTAATTAAAAAGTGTCACCATCACAAATAAACATGAATTATGGATGTAAATTCTAGATCATGTTTAGAGTATTTAAACTCATAATCATTGAGTTTACAAGACTCATACACTAAAACTATACCCTCCTACATGAGTATAGCTCCTACTCTTGCCTTGGATGCATCATTACAAATGAAGACCTCCCTCATAAGATTAGGTAAAACTAAGATAGGTACACAAGTGAGGTGTTATTTTCTAAATTTAATTTATTCCTCCAAATATTATAACCAAACAAACTTATTTATTTTACTCTAAAGTGAATTGATGGGATTCATAATGCAATAAAAGTTCTCAACAGAGATATGATAATAGCCTACTAAACCTATGAATCTATGAACCTATACAATGTTTATGGGTGTTGTAAAATCCATAAAGACATTAATATTAAATAGGTATACTAAACTTCATTCCCCTAAGATGGTGTTCTTGAGGTATTGCATTTATGATTGAATAAAATAATACTTATTAAAATTTCCAAACAGTTGGTTTTCTATCAAAACCTACTTGACTTGTCTCAAATAGTCCTCATGTTCTTCCTCAATTTTTGAATAGATCAAAATGTCATCAATAAATACCAACACAAAATGGTATAAGTAAGAGTGAAACACTCAGTTCATGAGGCTTATGAACACTGATAGATAATTAGTTATTCTAAATAGTAGAGATTTAAACTCATATTACCCATACCACATTCAAAATATAGTTTTTTGAATATATGAAGTTGTGATACACAACTAATGGTATCCATATTTCAAATATATCTTGGAGAACAACTTGGTTCCCCACATTTGATCAAAAAAGTCATCAATTCTAGGCAAAGTATAATGATTCTTAATTGTTATCTTGTTAAACTTGTGGTAATCAATGCAAAAATAAAGTGATCCATCCTTCTTTATAAATATAGTTGGTGCTCCTGATGGGGACACACTAGGATGAAATAATCATTTTCATAAAAAATTATCAAGTTGTATCTTGATTTCATACAACATTGGTGTGGTTATCTAATATGGTACTTTTGAGATGGGATCATTCCCTTGTACTAGGTTAATATATAAATTGATCTCTTTTATAGGGGTAATACCTAGCAATCCATATGGAAACACATTAGTAAAATCCCAAAGAATGGGATGGTCATCTATAGAAGCCTTCTTTGACTTGTCTAACCTATCACTCACTATGACGAAAAATAACTGGAAATACTTTTATATGATCTTCTTGACCTACATTATAGAAATCATGCAAAAGGAAATGTGTCTATTAACCTTAAATATCACCATAGAAGTCCCAAATTCATCTATACACTTGGTAACCTTATCAAAAAAATGCAACTTAGCTTTATGATCCATAATCTAATCCATTCCCAACATAATCTCATAGGTTCCTAAGGGTATAATACATAAATTTAATATGTTGGAAAAGACACCAAGGTATAAAACACAACTACTCACTACGGATCTAACAAACATTTTGGCCCATGTAACCAAATCTAATTCCAAACTCTCTAACTATATAGTATCCACCAATCCACAACAATCTATGATATAATAATAAATAAAGGAGTCTAAGATCTAGAGTAAAATAAAACTATTATAGAATGTCTAGTAATCATACATATGGTATCAATGACCATTTCCTAGCACTTATCTTGGTGGTCATCCATCATTGCATATATCTTATGCCGTCAACCCACATCACCCACTATTTATTCTGACATCAATGCCTTCTACAAATTATTGGATGATGGTTTGAGAGGTAAATCATGTGTTTAGTGATCGAGGGATCTCCACATAAAAAACACACCTCTACATTGGTATCATCCATAGGGAGATCTAACATATCTTGGTCTCATTGATGTTGTTGATATGAATTACCTCATCTACACCAACTACTAAGTTTGTGCATGTTTATTATGATAATGATATTGATGTCTAACATTAAATCATCTATGGTAGTATCTATTAAACTAGTCTTTATTCTGGTCATGGACATAAATATTACTATCTTATTATTGTTACTACTCAGGGGGTCTATAAATATATTGGGTTGTTATCCAATTTCCCCTAGGTTTAGGTTGTGCACCTTGTGACCTTAAATCACATTATGATTACACTTACCTTGAAATATATTTTAGGTATATTGAGTCTTTCCTCAATACTCCTTGATGAAGTAGGCCTTTTAAACTATTGTTCTTAAGGCTATGAGAGCTAAAAAGTCTATTACACTATCCAATTCCAAATTTAGGCCTCTAATGAGCCTATTTACTTATATATTATCACCTATTTAACATTGTACATATATAATCAAGTTAATAAAAAAATTAATATTGTGTCATTATGCCATTTCCTTTTTATAGATCCTAAAAATCATATATCATCTTCTAAACATATCAAGGGGATATGTAGTGTGCTATTAAACTCTCCCTAGATAGTTCATAAGTTATAAAGATTTGTGTGAAATGGATATTTTATTCTTCTCCTTCCCACCACATCTTAGTTTCTTCTCTAAGTAGGTGGATTCCCAATTGATCCCTCCCATTAGTGTGCTAGTAATAATGTGTGAAACATTATTGCATACTAGCTAACAAATATTATACTACAACTCCATCCTGAGTACCATCAAATTAAGAGGCAAAAGTCTAATTAAGTCCTTAACTATGTCTCCAGGTGCAGTCCTAGGAGTGTGGTCTAGGTCTCACCTCTACTGATGCTCACCTTGGTGATGTAACTCACCTTTATCACCCTATGAATAGGTATGGGAAGGAATTAGATACCTCTTTCTCCCAACTAATATATATTCCTATTAAGAATATTATTTTGAGTGCCTCTTATCCTTATGTTATGTTGGAAATAATCTCTCTTATTATAAATCATGCATTTATTATAAGTTAGGGTCCTATATCATTAAGCATCTACTAATTGGGAGGCTTATGCTTACCAATATATCCATCATCCCGACATGGTCAACATCATCTCCTCATACTACACATAAATAGGGTAGACATTAGAGTCTATGTGGAAACTAAAAATTGATAAATCAAATATAAATACCAAAATATCCTAGTGAAGTAACCTATGATTTGATACCTAAATTCCATGCCCATTATTTTCTAAAAATAGACACAACTACAACCAACATACATGACACTAGCCATAAAGCATGAGAAGATATACATGTGTACATCAACATATAAATATATGCATCATTCCTTCCAAGTGTTATATATAATTTACCATTCATATGACACTAATCATGAAGTAAATTAGCCCCAAATGTATAGCCCTAATGCTTAAGGATTCATTCACTAGCCTAGGCCCAAGGTTATTACATTAGTAAATTTAAACAAACATCAAATTTAGTATAAGTTAATTACTATTGCAGTAGGGTGCCACATTGATACTTTTGGTTTGATCAAGTTTATTCCACTAGGTTTGTGATCATGCCACTTGTCACAATTATGGAACTTGAAGTCTAATTTTAATAACCTAACCACTCAAGCTTCCAAAATCTGAGATTGTATCACTTTGGATCTCCTTATAATATTATTTCCTTAGAAACATCAGGGGATTATTCCCTAGTGACATAACCCCTTTAGGGTTCTGAGTTCCAAGATTCTACCACTTGGTATCTTCTAAGTTCCTCAAAACATTAGAGGTATTAGGGGATATGTCCAAATGGCTCAATCCTCCCAGGGTTATGAGTTTTAGAATGCCACCACTAGGTAATTTATTTAGACACCATAGGTATTATGGGATTTAAATACCTTCTTAATTTTATTAATCACTAGAATAACTCAACATGGCATCATTCAACCAACTTTCAAAAATCCAAAAATTAACTAAGATAAAAACTATAAAAAAACTCTATAATTGGCAAAGGTAAGCTCTGATTAAAAATCCAAAAAATAAAATGGGAAGGCATGAATAAAATTCTAAAAATATTTAATTAATTAAATTGATTAAAGCACAAGATGAATTAAAAGATAGAGTTTTATTTGACAAATGTATAAAGGCTAAGGCATGGATACATACACCTGATAATGGACTATTTTCATTAATACATCTAAGTTTAATCCTTCATTCAAATTAGTTTATAAAAAAAGGAAATAAGTCCCAAACAAATTTATTAAAACTAAACCAATATTGATATTGGTTTAGTTGACTAATAGATAATCACAAGGCAAGATCAATTTAACCAAATATGTCTTAAGGAGTTGTTAATCCTGTGAGTCTACTGGTCAATTTATTATAATATTACACTTATAGAATTAACACATATACCCACTCTATTAAAGATAATATACCAAATAATATATTTACTAATAACTAAGAACATGACAATAAGGGTTGGTCTTCATAACCCTCTGCTTTCATTAAATCCTTTTCAAGTGTGACCTCAGTTAAACCTAAAGGTCACATTCCTTGTTATATTATAATAGTAGATCTAAGATCTATTATAAAATTTATTTTATTATTATTTGGTCTTGTTATAGGGAAGGTATATATAAGATGACCTACTCAACTACTAAGAATTAAGGAACTCTTCCACAAGACATAATTTTACTAAAATAACATTAGTATTTAGAGTATGTGATCAAGTTATATTGTTATTCCCAATAACAATATCACATATATTTATTTGAGTTCCACTCATATTTGGATTGGATTAAACCATTAAAATCTATCATAACATAATATATGAAGAGATAAAATATGTATTCAATAGGCTGATCTTAACAAATTTTGAATCAAGTGAATCATGTTGTCATTTTATTAAATGAGCCATATGTGGCCAAAGATATTTATTTAAATAATTAATCCTTCCCAAGGTTATATATCTAGAGTATACCCATATAATTACATATCAATTTATAAAAGAGGTTTCAATAGATAGATTAAAAAATGTCTTCACTCATAACTAGGTCATTTCAAAAAATACTATCTTCCACAAGATTATTGCAATCAGACTGGCTACTAAAACATTATAAATGCATAATATATCATCAATATATTTATATAAGCACAAGGAACAAATATAGGCTTTAGCTAATAATGGAAGGATAATCAATATTACATAATGGTCCCTATTCATTCCAAGCAACTGTTTTAGGAATAAAAATACTTAAACCAGATTTACTATTACCATAAACCAGATATAAAGCTATGAAATAACATGCATCAAAGAAATAGTCCTTAATTCACCATTATTATGAAAGCATAAATGAGATAACAAGGTAATAACAAAGATAACAAATATATATAATGGGTCACCCAATGTGGGCTACATCCACCAATGAAAGTTCTCAAATAAACATAGTAATCTAAATACCAAGACTATAATAAAATATCATAAAGATATAAAAAAATCTCTTGTATAAAATGTCGCAAAAAATCCTACACTTTCACTTGCACCTACACAATGTTGTATCTCACAATCTATTAAACCACACCCTATAATAAACACCTACACTTTCTAAAACATCTGCACTTTGACTCTGATCCTCAAAGCAACATTTTACAAATAAACCATCAACCTCCAAAGGCCACACCACACCCTTTAGACATAGTAAATGAAGTAAAATTCAAAAAGGAGGATAAATGTGCAATGATTATCCAAGATAAGCATTATCCAACATGTGACAACCCTCCTCCACCTAAGCAAACTCATCTAAAATCCTACCCAAAAGGAAATTCACCAAGATTGGGTCTTCACCTTTAAAAGACACATTTTCCCACACCATGTGATCACAACCAACTCCTTTTAATAAGGAAGTCATCCCATTTTCCAAAAAATAACTAGCTCCCTAATATCATGGAAGTCAACATGGGAAAAGGCATCTAACAACTAACTCCATAAAATATGAAAACATAGAAAATAAAAAATATAAGAAATATTTCACTCACATGTGGAACAAGGTTCCAAAAAGGTGGAGTAGGGAAAACTACACTCCCCACATCCTTTGAGCTCTTTACACCCCCAAAATATTCCCCTAAGGTCATGTGATATCCCTAAATAGATCCACACTCAACAATTTCCCACTTGGAGACCATTTCTCCTAAATAGAATCTATCACTACTCCATGACCACTATGGCCAACCAAATCTAATTATAGTATCAACTTGTCAAATGTGACCACCTTGGACACCATATCTACATGATTCTGGTTAGTATGAATCTTCTCCATCTTCACTAAGTTCTCCTCCAAAGTTGTTCTAGTGAATTGATAACATAACTTAATGTGTTTTATTATTGAGTGGAAAATAGAGTTATTTGGTCAAGTGGTTTGCTCATTCCCCAACTCTAGAAATAAATCTTGTAACCAAATCATATACTTGATATCCTCTATGGTAGAAACATACTCTACCTCTATGGTTGACAAAGCCATGACCTTTTATATCTTATAAATCCAACTAATTGTTGTATCTCCAATAGTAAATATATAACTTGTAATACTAATCCTTCTATCAATATCCCCTACCATATCTAAGTCCACATAACCATGTAAAGTTGTATGTGATCCACCATATCATATTGAAAAATCCATGATTCCTTTCAAGTATTGAATAATCTATTTCACTTCCTCCCAATGCTCATAACCTGGATCACTCATATACCTATTCATAACTCCCACTGCTTGGGCAATATCAAATCTAGTACAAACCATGACATACATCAAGATGCCTACTATTAATGAGTAAGGTACCTTGGACATCCTAACTTTTCAACTTTCATCTTAGGACATTGATCCTTTGATAATCTAAGGTGGCTTGCCAAAAGAGTACTAATAGATTTAGCATCCAACATGTTAAACCTTTCCAAGACTTTCTTCACATACTCTTATTGGGATAAGATCAACTTCATTTCATTACTATCATGATAAATCCTCATACCAAGGATTTGTTTTTCAACACCCAAATCCTTCATATAAAATGAGGCACTAAGCTATTTTTTTATCATATGAATATGTTGTATGTTCTTTCCTACAACTAACATGTCATCAACATACAAATAATATAATAAAGGAACCATCATCAAAATGTTTGATGTACATGCAATGGTCACAATGACACCTTTGACATTCTTTTTTCAACATAAAATAATCAAATTTATTGTACCATTGTCATGGAGCTTATTTTAGGCCATACAAGCTCTTCTTTACTTTACACACATAGTTTTCCTTCCCTTTGATCTCATATCCCTATGGTTTCTTCATAGACAACTCTTCATCCAAATCACCATTAAGAAAAGTAGTTTTGACATTTAACTATTCTAAGTACAAATCCTCAACTGCAACTAAACAAAGAATAGTCATAATAGAAGTAATTTTTACAATAAGAGAGAAAATCTCATCAAAATCAATACCTAATTTATATGCAAACCGCTTGACTACCATCTTGGCGTTATTCAAATTTCTCCCTTCATCTTCTTCTTTTATTCTAAAGATCCACTTGTTTATAAATGCACACTTTCCCTTGGGTAGCCTTAATAAATCCCATGTTTGGTTTTCCATGAGAGATCTATGCTCTTCATCCATAGCTTGCTCCCATTTTAACTTGGAATCTACCTACATTGCTTCCTCATAACACTCTAGTTCTCCATTGTCAATGATTAATAAATAATTCAGAGGAGAAAAATGTTTAGGTGCTCTTCTTACCCTAAAAGACCTTCTTAGCATAAGAGTTTGGGGTCCTTTTGTAGAAGGCTCCTAAACTAAACCTTTGGATACATTGTAATCTGTAATGTCATCCAAAACTGTGTACTCTTTCTATTCCTGATCATGTTCCTATATCTGATCCTTATACATGACATTTTCATTAAAGACTACATATCTAGACCAAAATATTCTCTTATCTTTAATGCTCCATAAAGAGAAATGAAATCCATCCTCACCATAACCAAAAAATATGAGTTTCTATGATTTATAGCCTCTAACATAGTTCTATCCTCTTTCTTAATGAGAGAAAAAGCATCACATCCAAAGACTCTAAGAAAAGAATAATCAACATTCTTACTAGACCAAGATTATTCAGGAATGCCTCCATCTAAAGGCATAGAAGGTCCTATGTTAATCATATATACTACCATGCTAACTACTTCTATCTAAAACTATAAAGGCAATCCTACTTATAAACTCGAGATCCTAGCACATTCCATTATTATTTTGTTCATCTTTTTAGATACACCATTTTATTGTGGAGTTCCTAGAACTATATTTTGCCTATGAATTCCATTTTTAGAACAATAATCAAATAAAGCATCACTACAATACTCACCTCCATTATCTGATATGAGACATTTCAACTTGAGACATGTTTGATTCTCAACCAAGGCTTTCCACTTCTTAAAAGTGTTAACGACATCATATTTATTTTTAATGTAATAAACCCAAAATTTCTTAGTTATAGCAACAAGAAAAGTAACATAATAATTGGATCCACCCATAGAAGATACTTGATGTGGTCCCCATAAATCTATGTGTACCAGATCTAACTTGTGATCTTTTTTTGTGGGTCTAACCTTTAGGAAATTAACCTGATTCTATTTCCTATACACATAATTCTTGTAGAAGTCAACATGTATGTCTTTTAATCTAGGAAAATTATATTTTAATATCTCCATGCCCTTATGGCTCATATGACCGAGCCTGTAGTGCCGCATAGTTGCATTTCCATCTATATCAATTAAATCAAGACAATCAACACTACTTGTCAAATATAAAGTACCAACTTTCTTACCTCTAAAGATCACAAGAGAACCTTTGGTAACTTTCCAAGAATTTATAGTAGATAACACTAAACATCCTTTATTACCCAATTTCCCCATTGAAACCAAATTCTATCTCAACATAGGCACATTTCTAACATCTTTAAGGATCCATGTGTTCCCATTATACATCTTAACCTAAACAAAACCTTTCCCTAATATCTAACATGGTTCATCATCACCAAGATAAACATGTCCTAGATTTTTCTTGAACATAATCAGTAAAATAATTCTTATGTGGGGTGTTATGAAAATAAGCCCCTAAATCTAATACCCAAAACTCAAAAAAACTATCTATAACAATAATTAAGTCATACTAACATGATTTACCTAATGTCACATTTACTTTATTAATTTCCTCCTTGTTGGAATTCTTATCCTAAAGTGACCAATAATCCTTATTTGAGTGTCCACTCTTCCCACAATGCCAACAAATCATCTTGGATCTAGATCTAGACTTAGATATACCCTTTGACTTTCCACGATTGCCTTTGGTTTTATCTTTTTACCTCCCTCTAGTATTAATGGATAAAGCATTACCTACGGATGATTCACCAATGATTTTCCTTTGCATCTCTTTTCTAAGGATCACACCTACAACATCCTCAAAATTCAAGCTTCCCTTGATAGGGACTACATTACTCACAACCATAACATAACTATTCCAACTATCAAGCAAACAACATAATATTAGTAAATCTCTAACATTATCATAAATCTTAATTCCAACTAATGTGAGCATACTTATAACTATATTAAAATCATTAAGATGATTAGCTATTGAACCATTCTCAGGTATTTTCATGTTAAACAATCTTTTCATAAGAAAATTTTTATTAGAAGCTGAGGATTTATCATATAACTTTCCAATTTTATCCATGGCATATTTTGTGTTTTTTTCATCAAAAATATTAAATGCAATATAATATGCAAGGCATAACTAAATCACTCCCAATGCCTTCATATCAAGCACTGACCAATCCACATCATTCATACTTATAGGTTGTTCTACTTTCCCCTCTAAGGGGAGATGTATCTCCTTTTGATACAGGTAATCTTTTATCTACATTTTTCATAAACCAAAATCTTATCATAAAACTTCTAAACTTTGAATTTGATCTCTTCTTCCATATCTTCTACTCAAGCTAATATCCTTCTTATGATTTACCACTTCATCAAAACCCATAAACCAATGGCTCTAATACAAGTTATTAAATATAAAAAACATAAACCAGATTTACTATTACCATAAACTAGGCCTAAAGCTATGCAATAATATGCATCATGGAAACATTCCTTAATTCACCATTATTATGAAAATATAAATGAGTGAAAAAGATAATAACATATATAACACAGTTCTAATTTGGTTCACCCAATGTGGGTTACATCCACCAATGAAATTTCTCAAATGAAAATAGTAATATAAATACCAATACTACAATAAACTCTCACAGAGATATAAAAAATAATCTCTTAAATAAAATGCTACACAAAATGTTGCATTTTCACTTACATCTTAACAATATTGTATCTCACAAGCTGTTAAACCATACCTTGCAATAAAAACCTATATTTACAAAACATATACACTTTGAATTTGATCCTCAAAGCCACACCTTACAAATAAACCATCAACCTCTAAAGGCCACACCACACCCTATATGTATGTATGTATGTATGTGTGTGTGTGTATGTGTGTGTGTGTGTGTGTGTGTGTGTGTGTGTGTGTGTGTGTGTGTGTGTGTGTGTGTGTGTGTGTGTGTGTGTGTGTGTGTGTGTATACATATACATATACATACATACATATATATATATATATATATATATATATACATACATACATACATACATACATGTATGTATGTATGTATATGTATATATGTATACACACACACACACACACACACATACATAATGAAGGTAAATTAATAAAAAGAGGAGAAATATGAAATGCTTATCCAAGATAAGCATTATCCAATATATGACAACCCTCCTCCACCTAAGCCAACTCATCCAAAATCCTACCCAAAAGGAAAATCACTAAGATTGAGTCTCTACCTTTTAAGAGCACATTTTCTAGCACCATGTGATCTCAACCAACTCCTTATAACAAAGAAGACATCCCATTTTCCAAAAACCAATTAGCTCTCTAAGATCAAGGAATTCAACATGTGGAAAGGCATCTAATAACTAACTCCATAAAATATGGAAAAATAAAAACTAGAAAATATAATGAATATTCCACTTACATGTGGAGCAAGGTTCTACAAAAGGTGGAGTAAGGAAACCTGCACTCCCCACATCCTTAGAGGTATTTAGGCCCCCAAAATATTTCCTTAAGGTCATGTGATAGCCCTAAAGGGATCTAAACTCAACAAATTATATGTGATTTGAAGGAAATCTCACCACCTAACCTTTTTCCATCATCAAGGTATTACTCTAATCACCACTAAGATAAAGACTCCTAGCTCTGATCATGTTTGCATCACTAGTGAATAAAATTATGGGTATATAAATTAAGGGAGCCATAACACATGGGAATGACCATGCACAAAACTACATTCCTATTCCCAATTCATACCCAAGGAGACTCCTAGTCCTAAATAGAAATCAAACAAGCATTCAAGTTATCATTCAAGTGATGCTAGGCATTCATAAATATAGAAATAATTAAGAAATATCTTCCAACATAAACAAGGACAAGTGTTTGACTAGATATAAATATGATACCTCACTCAATTTATTTCATCTTATAGTAATGGGAGGGTTACACAATATACCACCATGCCCTACATGGGAGGGATTAACAATCTACTACCATGATGTTCATGAGAGGGTCAAACAATCTACCACCATGCCCCACATATGATGGATTTAATAAATTTCATATAAACATATGAGTATAGTAGATCTAGAGTAAATTTATAAAGAAAAGCACACATATAACACAACACAAGTATTTAAGATGGAAAAAACTTCAAAAAGGTGAAAACCCCATAAGATGATAATTATTCAAATATGAGAAACTCTACACCCAATAGATTAATTTCTCCTACTCACGTATTCATGTAATGCTTCACAAAACTAAAAAACTAAATATGATTAAATAATTTTATATTCATGATATATTTCAAAATAGCGTAAAAACTTTATTTATAGTTAATTAACAAGGAAGGTGACCATTGTGAAAATAATGGGTCCATCCATCCTAATAAAAACCAATTAATTAATATTTAGTAAATATTAAATAACTATAATATTATTATTTATTTACTTGATGCTTATACCTTATTTTAATAAATAATATATATTTTATTATTTAATAATTATAAAGGCCAAGGGACATATAGGCCCACTAAATATTTACTATTCTAACACTCCCCCTTAATGTTAAGTGGAGATTAATGTCATAGTCACCTTAAGAACATGAATTATACTATGTAACAATTGAAGGATTTAATAACTTTCATCATCTCAAACACCACTTTTTGAAAAAAAAAGTAATTATAATCCATAAACTATTCAAAAGTAAATTTAGGCTAGCATGATCATGTGACTACATATCATAGTTTTTATTAAATAATCATGTAAGCATATTTGGAGCCTATTATAACATAAGGACCTCCATTACAGATTATGATTTTTAATGTATTGGGGTACAAAATTAAAACTTCCACGTGATTTTACTTAAATCACATAACTTCCACATGAAGTTTACAATGATTTCTAATGAGAATAAGTATAGATAAAGATAATAAACACATGGCCATTAGGAAGTAGCATTGTCATGCATAATCCCCCTCAATAAAAACTCTGAGAGGCCTAACATTTTATGAAATTGACAAAACATGGTAGCACCAAGTGGATTTATGAAGATATCTTCCACTTGTTCATCCATAGGATAGAATTATAGATAAATATCAACATTGAGGACTTTCTCTTCGATGAAATGTACATGAACTTCAATGTGTTTAGTTATTTAGTGTTGCACTATATTTTTCACTATAGTTATAAAAAAATTTATCACAATGAAGGATGGTACTTTGAGAAACATCCAAATGAAGTTCTCCCAACAACCTTCATAACCACATGGCTTCTTTAGCACTTTCCATAGAACTTCTATACTCAGCTTCCATAGAAGAGAAAGAAATAGTAAGTTGCTTCTTACTGCTCTAAGTGATAGCACTTGCACCAAACTTAAACACATATCTATAACTAGATTTTTGATCTAAACTATCACTACCATGGTTAACATCACAATAAACATATAATTAGTACTATCAATGGATGAATAAAATAAATCATAGTTTATAGTTGCTTTGATACAATGAAGAATATGTTTAGCTAATTTTTAATAATGCAAATAAGGATCATGCATACATCTAGAAGTAACACCAATAATATATGAAATATCTAGCCTAGTAATGGTTAGATTAATCAAAGATCAAATAAGCTATCTATACAAAATAAGTTTATATTTTTCACATGCATGTTTAGGATCAAGTTTAACACCAAATTCAATTGGAATATTGGTGGATCTATAATCAAGCATGTTAAACTTAAGAAGAGCATTATGTGCATACTAATAATTGTGATACAATAATTGAATTTTTATCTTGAAATATAACCATTCCTAAAAAATGATTTAAAATGCCTAAATCAACTATTTTAAACATTTGACTTAGTTTATCCTTATATTTATGAATTAAACTAGTAAGATTGCCAATAATCAACAAATCATCAACATATAATAAAATTAAAATCAAATAACCATTTTCAAATTTAACAAAGAGATCATCATCCTAATAGCAGTTAAAAAACCCCAATTCTATGAAAAAAGAAGTAATTTTAGAATACCAAGTTTGAAGATCTTGGTTTAAACCATACAAATATTTTTTTAACTTGCATACATGATGTTCTTTATTAGGATCAATGAAATATTTAGGTTGAGTCATATATATTTATTCTTATAGATCACTATTTAAAAATACATTCGTGACATCCATTTGGTGGATAAACCAACCATTTTGAGCTACAAGAGTAATAAAAAGTCTTAAAATACTCATTTTTACTATAGGATCAAAGGTTTTAACATAGTTAATTCTAGGTTTTTGTGTAAACTTGAGATCAACTAATCTAGATTTAAACTTCTCAATTTTACCAATTGAATTATATTTGATCTTATAAAGCCACTTACAACTAAAAATATTCTTTTTAGGTATAGGAGGGTCAAGATTCTAAGTCTAATTTTTAATTAGGGCATTATATTTTTCTTGAATAGCAACATTCTATCTATCATCTTCAGTGGCTTCCTCAAAGGATTGAGGTTCACATTCATACAGAGTCATTAAAGCATGATATGAATGTTGACTTCTATTAATTTAGTAAGCTTATCAATATTAGAAGATTGAATTATAGATTTTACCAATTTAGGTCTTCTAAATTGAACTTCAAACTTATGGGTTTCCTTAAAATCTAAGATATCCATAACTAGATCAAATTCCTCAAGGGCATTTATTTCATCACAAGGAGAAACATGAGAGTTAGGTTAATCAATATAATAACATTGAGAATGATTCTTAAATATCTCACACCATATTTTTTAGAATAAGAACATTCCTATTCTCAATAATGTGATGTTTAGAGGGATCATGCACTCTTAAAAATATTATATTACATCTATATCCTACAAAGATGTAAGAATAGGAAGTGGGGTCGAGCTTCTTCTTCTGAACTTTAGGGATGAAGATAGAAGCAAGACTACAAAAAACATTGAGATGGGTCGCACTAGGTTTATTTTTAGTTTACAATTTTAAAGGAGTATAAAGATGCAAGACTTTGGTAGGGACTCTATTTTGAATATGAGAAATAGTGTTCATGGCTTCATCCCATAAAAAATTAGGAACATTTGTAGATTACAACATTATTTTAGCCATTTTTATGATGGTTTAGTTTTTACTTTTATCAATACCATTTTGCTGATGGGAATAGGGAGTTGTTAATTCCCTTTGAATGCCATAATTAATAGAAAAAAATCAAACTCTTTACTAAAATATTCACCACAATTATTAGTTCTTAATCTTTTAATATAAAAAATAGATGCATTTTCAACATAAGCTTTAAATTTTTTAAACTTAGAAAATCATCAAATGTATTTTTAATGAAATAAGACCAGATAATTCTAGTATAATCATCAATAAAAGTAATAATTTATAAATAATGATTAAAATATAAAACTTCAAGAGGTTTTACAACATCATTATGAACTAATTCTAAACGATATGAGGAATTTGCATCATGATTCTTTTGAAAGGGGTTAGTATGTTGCTTACCACATAAGCAACCCTCAAAAGCTTCATGATGAGAGGGTATATAGACAAGTACAACAATAAGAATATTTGTAGACATATCATGTAAAATTATAAAATTAACATGTCCTAATCTTTCATGCCATAATTGAGATTCATTCTTACTATATGATGAAATAAAACATGTAGAAGAAGGAGAAAAGATATATAAACCATTCTTTTGAACACCTTCAAAAATAAAGGACCTAGATTTATTTATAATATAACATCTACCTTTAAGTAACTTTAAAATAAAATTATCATTTGTAAGTTGAGAACAAGATATCAAATTATTTTAAGGCTTAGGTACATAGAAAACATCATTTATAGTAACATTTGAAAGCATTGTTTTTCCCTATTTAGTTGCTTCTAAAAATGAATTATATCTTAATTAAATTCTTTCAAAGATATCTCTAGAATAATATAAAATATTAGATAATAATTTCATATGGTGCTATGTACCACTATCTAAATTGCATTCATTTTAATTTAAAGCACATAAAGCAGCATATAAAGTAATAACATTTGATTCTTGATTATTATTCTGATCAGGTTTTGATTCTTCTACTTATTTTGATTAGATCTCTTACATTTTTTTTATTTTTATAAGTTTTATTTTTATTTGTATCTTTTTTTTATAACTGGTTCCCTTTTATGACTAAATTTACAACACATATTACAATTTCTATTTAACATAGGTGTATGATTCTTATTACCAGCTTTCTTGTTCTAGTATTTTACTTTTGTAGAATTAGGGTTAGATTTCTATTTTTAGTGTTATAAAAAACATTATTAAGAGTGAGAAGTGGTTGAGTGGCATTCTCCTTAGAATCAAAATTAGTCATCACTTATTATTTATAAATTAGGAGAATAGACAAGGTGATAGGGTCAGGGATATCTTGCTCAATTTGATAATTAGAATTTAAAATTGAAATGAAATATATAAACTTTTAATGAATACTTATGTAAATGATAAAATATACCAATTTATCTTCAATCAAATTATAATTACATCTATCTAATTGAGCTTTAATGTTTTTAATTTTAGAAAGAAAATTCCCAATTTTCTCGTCACCTTTCATAGGTGTACTTAGCAATTCAAGGACTAAATAATATTTCAGAGATGAGTGACCTTTTCCATGGATTAAAAGTGTTTCCAATAATTTCTAGGAGACTCCTAATTACCAATGTTGAGAAGGAATTCATCCTTAACACTTCACAAGATAATAGACATAGCTCCTTATGATTTTTGTTTAAATACATTGGTAAGCTCAGGGGTTACATGTCATCTAGAAGGGAATTTTTCAATCTTGATGACAATATTACATAGTTTTTATGCCGTAAATTTATCTTTAATATGAATTTTACATATATTATAGTTATTTTCATTAATCATTTGAGATTTATCTAAAGAAAAATGGTGTGAAGCCATAGCTTCTATTTAAACATGACAATAAACAAATGCTTAAAAACTATTTTAAATGAATTTTTTAATTATTTTCCAAAATAAATTGAATTTCACATGAAACTATGCCTAATTACACATTTTAGATGCCAAAAAATTGAATTAAAGTTACATTAATCTAAGTGTTGAAAGAGTCACACTCAAAATGACCACTTAAACACTATTATTAAACATGGTGTAAAAAAATCAATAGGAGGATTAAAAAAAATGGACCACTCCAATGCATCCAAAATGTGCCAAATATAGAGATCGACTAGTTACATGACTATTGTTGTCAAACATTCACTAGGTTGAAAGTTGAAATAAGTTTGACATGTCAACTAAGGTTTTTAATGTGTGAAACATGCCACACAAATCACAAAATATTCTATAATTAATATTTTTATCAAAAATAAATAAAATTGATCAAAAAGTAAAATAAGTTGAGTGATTTGAACTCTTGACCTATTCTTTATAAGCTTTTACCAAAATAAAACTAACTTATCTACTAAGCTTATTCAAACATTTACATGCACAAACTTATATTTATTTATTTTTAAGGCTAATTTTTAAAATAAATAATATATATTAATGTATATATCTATTCATGTAATTTTTAAATGGTAAAAAAAAAGATTTTTATATTTTTGGTAAAAACATTAAATAAAAAGTGGGGCTCATTTGGAATTTTACCAATTAAAAAAAATTATTTCTTAAATATTTTCCAAAAAACATTATTACTTACATATTAGATGTTGCTAGGTAGATATGGCACTCTTGTAGTAGTAGATGTGAATCTATAACATGTCACAAACCACTTGAAGCCCTAAAAACTTGAGGATTTTCATGATTTTATCTCCTAAAAATAAAGATGTCTTCAAAACATGATTTTGATCATGTTTTAATTTTTATTTCTAGTGCCATAAAAGTACATTGGATTTCCCCGTAAAAAATTATAGGGGGTGGAAGAAAGCTTTTCAGGCCTTGAAAATAATATGAGACTGCTTGAATATAATTATCATTACCTTTTACCAACAACCAGGCCCAAAAAGCAATGAGTATAATTGTTTTTGAATTTGCCTAAGGTAACCACCCATAGAAGTGAAGAAAAATGGCATCCCAAGTAGGAATTTTAATTACTGGTTTTGAATGCTATGAGTTTTAGATGTTTTAATGGTGTTTGATGAAGATCCAAGGCTTAAAAGAGTTGAACTAGGCCTCCTAGGTGATCAAAAATCATTTTCTTCTCCTTCCTTATCATACATAGGATTGAACCATGCTTAAAAATAATTAAATATCCTTAGAATTAAATAAATGAATATCTTTTGAATTTAATACCAAATATTGACTTGTTTTCCATCACATATACCCCTCAAGTTGCTTTCTTACCATGATAAATTTCATATAAACATATGAACATAGTAGATCTAGAGTTAATTGATAAAACAAATAACACAAATAACACAACACAAAGATTTAAGTTGGGAAAACCTTAAAGAGCTAAAAAAATCCACAATATGATAATTATTAAAATATGAGAAACTATACACCTAATACATTAACTTCTCCTTCTCACTTCTTCATGTAGTGATTTAAAAAAATCATAAATTGAATATGATTAAATAATTTCATATTCATCATATATTTCACAATAGGGTAAAAACTATATTCATAGTGAAATATCAAGGGAGGTGACCATTGGGAAAATAACAGGTCCATCCATCCTGATAGAAACCAAATAATTAATATTTGTTAAATATTAAAGAACTATAATATGATTATTTATTTACTCGATGTTTATACCTTGAGTTAATAAATAATATATTATTTATTATATAATAATTAACAAGTTTAAGGGACATATAGGCCCACTTAGGATTAATTATTCTAACAGGCTTGACATCTACCACCATGAAAGTATTATTCATATATAACTAATAGATGGAATCACAACATAATTAACACAATCAAGAAAGAAAGTTGAAACATTCTAGTCAAGGAAGGAGTAACACAACCTATCCAAGGCCCTCAATGGAAAACTAACTACATGGTTGCCAATGCAAAAATATGGAAAAGATAACCAATTAGGAGGAACAAACCAAGTGGTATTATTTTCCATCAAGAAAGAGATAGAAAAAATGATCAGAACTAGTTTCATGAAAAGAAAATAAATTTGTAAGGTGGTAAATAAGAAACCCACCTATTTACTGTAAGACCTCATGGGCATTATCCATCACTTATATAAGGACTAGTTATCCTAACCATCTCTTCCTACTCACTATCCTTCCTTATCTTATTTCTTCTCCTTAGACTATTCTCTACTAATTAGAAAAAATTCCTTCTAGTGGAGATGTCAACTTATACTTATAGACATCTTAGAATTAGCCACCCACCCACTACTAACTAACCCATGCCTCAATAAGGAATTTCTTTTCCACATTCATTACGGTACATAGCGACTCTATAGACTTTTTTCATTGCTTCCTAGTCTCACTGACTATTGGCAATATGATTTTCATTGACATCAAAAAAGAGATTGTTAGCATGAGATTGGAGAGAAGATCATGTTTTACAATTGCACAATGAAAAGTTGTCATGCTTATACAGAGATAATTTTTGGAGGATTGAAGAGCAATTGATTAAAGATTTGTTATGGGTTTTTTTTATTGCATCCTAGATACATGGTCCATAAGTTTAGATGAAGATAAATGAGCTCATAAATAATTTATTTTAGCTCTCAAACATTATAGGGTTTCTCAGTAAAACCCTAAGGGTTTAAGCCATGAATTTCATAGGTATTTTTTTTTTTAGATTGACTAGATATAGGAAAGAAATAGTTACTTAAGTTATATCTTAAGTCATTTTCATGATTGTATAATTGACCTCTTTGACTTAAGCAATTACTAGCTCAAGCAGTGCTCAAAGACCTTAATATTTCCTAGGTCTTAGACTTAATATTTATCCCAAGTCAATCAATGGTTAGCTCTTAATAGTACATTAAAGATCTAATGAAGAGTAGAAAAGTCAAAATTTTAAAGGCACCTATGAGTAAACATGCTAGTGATAAGTGTCACAATCATAAATCTTGCATAGTAAATCTATAGAATGGTTTAAAGTCAAATAGTCAAGGATTTATGTGGGAATTCCAAGTGTCAAAATAATGAGAATTGGTAATAAATGTATAAAAGGCATGTGAGGATGCCAAATGTAACACTCACATGAGCTTATCATAGATAAAGATTAAGCTTCTTCCAAGGATCAATGGTGAGTGGGTGATCATGTAAAAAATATCTAATAGAGAGAGTGGACTCAATAAGATTAAGTTATTGATGTTTAATGGTATAGAGGTGAGTTAAATATCAATCTACTTTTATGATCAACAGAGTGTGTGTGTTTTGAAGACTTAGGAAGTAGTGACATGAGATTAAGATCTTGATGTTTAATGAAAAATAGAGATAAATTTCATGCTACTTTTAAGATCTAATGACATGTGGGAGCTTGGATCAAAAGATCCAATGGATACATTTTAAAATTGAAACATTAAAGCTCAAAAGCATACAAGGATCTAACAGAGCATGTGATGCTATCATAACTTGATCTAAAAATTGCATTTTAAATTTGAGATAATTTAATGAGGATCATCAGATCATGGTATGAAACATAAGATCAATGGTCAATATTTAAATATTTGTTCATCATAATGGTCAAGTGGAGGACCATGTAGGAAATATGCATTATATGACATAGACAATGATATAGATCACTATCATCAATCTAAATTATGTAATATGGCATGTTGATAAAAACTAGAGCCTAATATATGCTAAATATAATACTAATAAAAAGACTCATGATGGTGGAGCATGAATTCAAGAAGTGGGAAACATGTAGATTGAATTGAGTCTAAGGATAGAGTGTGATATGTGTATATACCAAGTGTGAACATAGATAATATACAAGACTTATATATAATGATTATATACATATGTCATATAGGATACATTAAAAGTTGTTATTTCTACTAAATAGAGTCAAATTGTGTGTGTGTGTGTGTGTGTGTGTGTGTGTGTGTGTGAGAGAGAGAGAGAGAGAGAGAGAGAGAGAGAGAGAGAGAGAGAGAGAGAGAGAGAGAGAGAGAGAGAGAGAGAGAGAGAGAGAGAGAGAGAGAGAGAGGAGTATATTTATGAAGTGTGTCAAATAAAGATATATATAGACATAGAGATAAAGGGGAAGATAGGAATAGAAGAGAAGATAGAGATGTGTAGAGCATGAGTAGCTATAGACTAGACCTATAATAGAGAATTAGAATTGGATTAATTCATGAATAAATATTATAATCTAGAGTTGTAACTCCATAATATAGATTTGATTGGTAGGTGCAATCAAAAGAGCTAAGTTGGTGATCAGTTAGGGAGTTGGTACTTCCTTAGAGTACATTCTCTTAGATTAGAGTATTAATGTCTCCTTAGGGTCAGGTGCACTTAAATGTTGTAACCAGTGAGGTTTTGATTATGAGGTTAGATTAAAATAGTATATTCTAGTAGTTGTTTCTCACCATGGATTTGCCCATATGGGGTTTTTCATGTACATTGGGTGTTATGCACATTTATGTGTGTGTGTGATCTCTACATATATGTTTGAATTTGCATTAAAATTATTAAACAGACTAATTTAATTAATCTACTAATTCACCCCCATCTCAATAGATAGTTGTGTTCAAATAATTGGTATCATATCCTTGGTTCCTTAGAAAAAGATTAATTAGCTTAGGGAGATCTTGGACAATGAACCTGTATGGCTAGTCAAGAAGGATATTTCTCATATATAACACCTCTCTTTGATGGATCAAACTATGTATTTTGGAGCATTAGAATGGAATCATATATATTTTCATTAGGGTTTTATGTATGAATGTCTATTGTAAATAGATATATAGCTCCTATTACAACTCCTACTAATTAGGATTCAAAGAAGGCATACGAGAATAATGCTAAGGCAAAGAATTCTATCCTTTATGATTATCTAACTCAGAGTTTGTCAAAGTGATACATTGTCAAAATTCAAAGGATATCTAAAACAAGTTGAAAATCATCTATGAAGGTGATGATAAGGTAAATCAGGTCAAGCTACAAACATATAAAGGCAATTTTAAAAGTCTTAAAATGAATTAAGAAGAGAAAATTCTAGAATACCTCCTCAGAGTAGATGAAATAGTTAATGCAATCAGAGGCCTTAGAGAAGAGATGAAATATCTGATCATTATAAAAAATGTCCTAGGATCTTTTCCATCAAGGCATGACTCTAAAATATCTGTAATAAATGAAGCAAGAGATCTAGATAAGCTCACTATGAATGAGTTACATGGAACCTGCACATCCTATGAGATGAGAATGGGAGAATCAGACACTTTCAAGAGAGAAGCTACATTCAAATCATCCAAACAAATAAAATCAGAAGCACCTACATCCATATCTAAAGATATTGATGAAGACGAAGCTAGTTTGGTCATAATATTAAAAAGAGGGTTTATAATGTACAAAGGTAAGTTACCCTTTAAATGCTTTAACTATGGTATGGTAGGACATTTTGCTACTAAATGCACTTAAAAGAAAAAAGATAACTTTGAGTAATAAGAGGATAGTAAAAATATGAAATCCCACTATTCTAATAAGAAGAACTTCTTTGAAAACAAGAAAGTACTATACACCAAAGAATATAATGATTTAGTGGATGATTGTGATAGTTCTGATGATGATCATGATTGTGCCCTTGTAGCTAAGGAAAAAGAAGTCTTATTCATGGCATTAGGATCAATTTATATGGATCAAGAATAAGTTGAATACTAAAATGAAGAATAATAAGGATAAGTGGATCTAGAGTGTGAACTCATCTATGATCTAGATGAAATTGGCAAGCTAAGAAAAGAGAACTCATAATAGAAGAATCTTGGATAAAAGGAATTTTAAAAAGTGTCTAAAAGTCTTAGAAAATCTTATCAGATGGTGGTTATCCTAAAGACACAAGTTTAATATGCCAAAATAATAGAAGATGTAGTAAAACATGAACTAAAATCTAAATATGATGAATTCATGAAGTTAGAAGCATAGGTAGTGGCTTTGAGAAAAGAACTTGAAAAAGCTAAAGAAAAAAGAGATAAAGGTCTAAAGCTAAAAGGAGGTTTAGTATGTCTTGATGAGTTGATCAACTCTCAAAATCCATAAAAATATAAATCTAATCTTGGTTATGAAAAATGGAAAAGTCCCATAAGTAGTACATTTTCAAACTTATATTAAAAATTAAAAGCAAAGGGAGAATCAGGAATAAATAATAAAAAAGTTTTCAAGAATGCCTCCATAGTTACAAAGATAAACTTAATCACTATTGATATGAAGAAAGTTAAATGAGAAAATAAGGCTGAAGAAAAGAAGAAGAATAATGAGTCAATCTCTACAAACTCAAAGAAGATTTAGAGATAAAGGTAGTTGATGCAGATGGTTACCTAAGGGTGAGAGACTTGAAAAAGCTAGAATAAAGAAGTCCTCCTCATCCTACACAAATAAGTACCATGACTAAGTATTCCTCATTTTTATATGGTTATAAGTATACCTATAATCATTTTGGTTATAAAGATACTAAATTTAGGGTTATACCTAACAAACTTTGTAAGCCAAAATTCATTTTCACCGTTGCTAGATACAGATGCAATATGTTATAACTATAATAATTTTGGTCACATCTCTAAATAATGTAGAAAAAACTTTGTAATACCAAAGATAGAAAGTAAAAATATAATCATGCCTCTTAGTGTGAACAAAGGTTCACAAGTCTCTAAAAAGGGAAAAATAAGCTGAATAGAAAATCCAAAGATGTGTGGAAAGTGAAAGATCAATCTATGATTTTTGGAATTGCACTCCATGTCAAGGAGCAAAATTTGTGGGTAATATATTTTGGTTGCTCAAAACATGACTAGTGAAAAGAGTAAGTTCATCAAATTGATAAAATTTAAGGAAGGATCTATCATCTTAGGAGAAAATAATTTAGTAAAGATCCAAGTTAAAGAAACCTTGAACATAGATGGAAATTTGACTACACATGATGTCCTTTTTGAAGGATTGAAACATAATCTACAAAGTGCCATATAAATGTGTAAAAATGGATATAAGGTCATATTTAATGCATAAGGTTGTAAGATAAGGAGATTTGGAAGATGATTTATATAAGGGAAAATAATTGAAAACAATATCTATAATATTAATCAAGTGAATGGTAATAGCTGCTTGGAACAAATGATTGATGAGAGTTGGTTATGTCATAGAAGAATGGGTCATGTCAATTTTGATAACCTAGTTAAGGTGAGATCAAATAAGTGTGTTATACATATGCCTAAGATATCCAAACTTACAGACACTAATTGTAAGGAATTTTAGCAAGGCAATCAAATAAGGGTTAGATTTCAAATAAAGAAGTATGCAACTACAAAGCCTTTAGAGTTGGTTCATAATGATATTTGTGGTCCTAATAAGACAAGAGGATCCAAAAGAGAAATATACTTCATGTTTCTAGTAGATGACTACTCAAGAATGACATGGGTAACATTTTTTAAGGACAAGTCTCAGGCATTTGAAATATTCAAGATCTTTAGGGACATGGTAGAGAATGAGATTGGATGAAAAATTAAATTCTTAATATCTAATAGAGGTTAAGAATTCACCTTAAATGAGTTCATTGAGTACTATGAGAAGCATGAAATAAAAAGACATCATTTTTTTAGCAAGGAATCCACATCAGAATGGATTTGTAGAAAGAAAAAACAATATAATCAAGGAAATAATGAGAATAATGTTAAAAGAGGCAAAGTCACTTGATGGATACTAGAGAGAAGTAGTATAAACAAATGTATATATATTTGATAGAGTTAAACTAAGGGTAAACAATGAAAAAACTCCCTATGAACTATGGTATGGAAAACCTACATCTGTTAAATAATTTAGATTGTTTGGTAACAAATACTACATTAGGAGAAAAGAAGATAAATTGTGAGTCTTTGAATCAATGTGTGATGAAGGAAAATTTATTATTTATTCCACTCAAAGCAAAGCCTACATATGTTACAATAAAAAGATACAAAATATTATAGAGAACATTAATGTCAAGATTAAAGATGACTTGAAATATGTTAAACCTAATAGAGAAATCTATAATGAAGAATCAAATTATGAAGATGAAGCAACTAATGGAGAGCATGAACAAGTAAATGAAAAGGCACCTTGCAGATTTGTTCAAAAGGATAATCCTATTGAGCAGATCATTAGAAATAAAAATGAAGGATTTATGACAAGGATAAGAGTTACAATGAACAAAGAGAAAGTAATTTTTTCTCTAATGTCTAAAATTGAGCCTAAGATCTATGTTGAAGCTAGCAAGGTTGAGAATTGGCTAAATGCCATGGAAGAAGAATTGAGCTAAATTAAAAAGAACAAAACTTGGGAATTAGTTCCAATACATTTAAATAAGAATGTAATAGGTACAAAATGGGTCTTTATAAATAAGCTCAATGATGATGGAATTTTTATAAGGAATAAGTTAAGATTGGTATGCAAAGTATATGCACAAGTTGAGGGCATAGATTTTGACAAAACATTTTATTCAGTTACTAGATTGGAATCCATAAGAATGTTTCAAGCATTATTTGTTTATAATAAGTTCAAACTATATGAAATAAATGTTAAGTTTTATTTCTTGAATGGGAACCTATAAGAGGAAGTCTACATAGAACAACCTGGAGGTTTTTAAATGTTAGAGGAAGAAGACTATTTGTGTAGATTGAAGAAAGCTTTGTATGGTATAAAATAAGCACCTATATCATGGTATTAAAGATTAGACCAGTATCTGAAACAATAAGGATTCAATAAAGGATGTGTAGAAAATAATATATAGTTCAAATCAAAAGGACAACATATGTTGATTTTTTTTTATGTAGATGATTTATTTTTTGGTAGAACTAACAATAAAATATACAAATAATTTACTACTTAAATTTAAAATGAGTTTGATATGTCTATTCTTGGATAAGTTTCTTTCTTCCCAGGTTTACAAATAGTATAAACTAATGAAGGGATATTTATATCTTAAACCATGTATGCTATGTAAATTATATATCCTTTAGGATGAAAGACAATAAACCAATAAGTACTCCCATGATAACTAGATGCAAGTTGAGTAAAGAAGATGAGTCCCTTGATGCAAATAAGATTATGTATAGATTAATGATAGGTATATTTTTATACCTAGCTACATCAAGACCTAATATCATGGAAGTAATATTCATGGTTATAATATTTCAAGATGCTCTGAATGAATCACATGTCAATGTAGTGAAAAGAATATTTTGATATATCAATAACACAATTGCATATGGCCTATGGTATCCTAAAAGTGAAGATTTCACTTTGACAACATATACAGATGTTGATTGAGTAGAAAGTGTGTATGAGAGAAGAAACACTAGTGGTTGTTCATTTTTTCTTGTAAATAAACTTGTTTCATGGCTGAGAAAAAATCAAGAGTCAGTTACACTTTCTAGAATAAAAGTAGAGTATGTTGTAGTAGTGGCATGTTGCACTCAAGTCTTGCGGATGAAGAAACAATCAAAGGCATCAATGTAGAATAAAAATCACCTATCTCTATTATTAATGTCAATTCAAGTGCTATTAATATATCAAATAATATAATGATGCATTCCATAACTAAGCACATATCAGTAAAGTATCACTATTTGAGACAATAGATTGCAGATCAAGCGGTCAAAATAGAATATGTGCCAACATAAGATAAAATTTTAGACATATTCACCAAATATCTTCCCAAAGAATAATTTGAGTATCTAAGACAAAAATTAGGAGTGGTGGATCCTACATCACATCACTAGATCGTAGTGATAGGGCATGAGTCTAGGGGGAGGATCATACAAACTTTGTTAATCCCTAAAAGAAGATAGAAAAAGGCAACTCAATTATGCATATTTTTAAAAAATTATAATGATTTTATGGTTAAATATTATTGGAAAAACTCCTTTATCTAATAAATGGGGTGAAAATTTTGGATAAACTATGAGGAAGTTGGAGTCCCTTTGCCATTTATGTCAAAGGGGGATAAAAAGTGCAAATGCTCTTTATAAAATTTTGAAAGAGCAGAGCATGTGTCCAATTTGAGTTTAGGTAAAAGGGGGAGTAAGTTTGGTATAAACATTTTCACTTCAAGTTCATCAGAAGCCAATGCATGTATGATAGAGAAGGAGCAAAGTATTATAAGATCAGAGCATTTAGTTTTCCATCAATGCCAAAGAGGGAGATTATTGGAAATATGATTGTCATTGATGTCAAAAGTGAGCTTTTTGGCATGATATTGGAGAGAATATCATGTTTTATAGTTTCATGGTAAAAATTTGTCATGATTTTATAGAGACAATTTATGGAGGATTGAAAATAAATTGATTGAATATCTATTATGGGTTCTTAGAGTGTATCCTAGATATATGGTCCATAGGTTAAGATGAAGATAAATGAGATAAGAAATAATTTATTTTAGCTCTCAAACGTTATAGGATTTGTTAGTTAAACCCTAAGTTTTTAAGTCATGGCATTCACATGCATATTTTATTTTTAGGTCGATTAGATATAGGCAAGAACCAATTACTTAAGTTATATCTTAAGTCCTTGTCATCATTGTGCAATCAATGCCTTCAACATAGCAATTAGTGGCTCAAGTAGTGATCAAAGACCTTGATATTTTATAAGTCTTAGACATAATATTTATCCCATCTTGATCAATGGTTAGTCATTAATCATACATTGAATATGCAATGAAGCATAGCAAAGTCGATTTGTTAAAGTCACCTATAAGTAAATGTGCTAGTGATAAGTGTCACAATCACACAGCTTACATAGTAAATCTATAGAGTGGTTTAGAGTCAAATAGTCAAGGATTAACATGGGAATGCCATGTGGTGCAATAGATAAAATTGGTCGAAAATGTGTAGAAGGAATGTGAGGATGGCAAGTGTCACACACATATGATCTTGTTAGAGATAAAAATTGAGCTTATTTTAAGGATCAATGGTGAGTGGGTGATCATGCAATGAAGATCTAATGGATTGAGTGGACTCAATGAGATCAAGTGCTTTATGTTTAATGACACAAAGGTGAGTTAAAGACCAAACTAATTTGATGAGATCAATGGAGAATATATGTTCCAAAGATTTAGGAAGAAGTGAGATGAGATTAAGATCTTGATGTTTAATAATAAGAAGAGATAAAGTTCATGCTACTTTAAAGATCTAACAACATGTGGTAACACAGATCAAAATATCTAATGGATGCATTTTAAATTTGAAACATTAAATCCTAGAAGTGTACAAGGATCCAATGGATTGCATGAGCCTATTAGAACTCGATCTAATAAATGCATTTAAAATTTGATAAAATTGAATGAGGATCATCGGATCATGGTGTGAAAATTAAGATCAATGGTCAGTATTTAAAGATTTGTTCATTATAATGGTCAAGTGGAGGACCATGTAGGAAAGATAAATTATAAAACATAGATAATGATATAGATCACTGTGATTGATATAAATTATGTAATATGGCATGTGCATCAAAACTAGATCGCAATATATGCTAAATATAGTAATAAGATAGAGAATCATAGAGATTAAGCATGAATTTAAGAAGCAAGAAACTTGTTGATTGAACAGAGTACAAGGATAGAGTATGATGTGTTACAGACCAAGTGTGAACATAGAGAATATATGAAAACTAGATATAATTCTTGTGTGTGTGTGTGTGTGTGTGTGTGTGTGTGTGGTATAGGATATGGCAAAAGATGTCATTTCTTTTGAACATAGTCAAATTGAGGGAGAGAGACATAGAGGAAGAGATTGATGAAGTGTGTCAAATAGAGATATATAAAGACACAGAGATAGAAGGGTAGAGAGGAAGAGAAGATAAGAGAGAGTTATATATATCATTATCAATTACAAACCAGACTTATAACAAATAATTGGAATTGGATTCATTCATGAATCAATATTGTAATCTGGAGTTATATCTCCATAATATAGATCTGATTGGTAGGTGCCATCAAAAGAGCTGAGTTGGTGCTCAGTCATGGAGTTGGTGCTCCCTTAGAGTAGGTGCTCTTAAAATAGGGGATTGGTGTCTCCTTAGGGTTGGTTCCATTAAATGTTGTAACCAGTGAGGTTTTGATTATGAGGCTAGATTAGAACAATAGATTCTATAAGCTATTTCTCATCATGGTTTTTCCCATATCAATTTTTCCACATACATTGGGTGTTATGCATATTTATGTGTTTATGATATTTGTATATATGTTTTAATCTACATTAAAAGTATTAAAAGGAATAATTTAATCAATATAATAATTCACCCCCCTCTCACTAGATAGTTGTGTTCCAACATTTGCCTCTTCCCACTTGATTCTAGACTTCGGAAATCAATGGAAAGATATGCCAATCTATCACTACATATTCTAGACATTAGATTACTTCTACATAAGATCTTAATGTGAGGATACAAGTTTCATAAATAAAACATAAAATATATGTGCCTAAATATCATGCTAAGTTAGAAAGAGATGATGAAAAATATCTTAGACAATTGAAAAATTAGGTTAGGTTTAAGAAGTGTTTAAGGCTAGAGGTAAGGCTTTTTAGTGGTATAACCATGCTTGGCATAGTATTTTTCCTTCACTTTCCCTTCTTTGTTCTTACACACTCTATGAACACATAAAATTATTCTAACCTAATATACAAAGTTATATAATTTAATCAAAATAAGCACTCAATCAATTATAAGCAACAAACATATAAACGAATATTAACATCACATAGATAGATTCACGTAGAACCATACACATGCATTTTATAATTTACAAACTTATGAGAAATTATTCAAATATCATTAAGTAAATATCTGTCATGGACATAATTATATTCCATATATCAACACAACATAAAGAAAATGCAAGCATTATACTTGTTATCTATAATTTGGTGATCATTAATGAGTAACATTCAAAACATGGATGTTATTGATCTTAACTTGATTTATAGCCATTATGAAGGTCTTATACTTCTCATTAATGATCTACGATGATAGGTAGTGCATATTCCTTAGTAGCATATACATTCATTAGGATGGTCTAGTGACTAGCTAGTTTAAGTCACATTGTCTTGTCATGTATTCGTCATTCACTATGGTCTTTTTTTATGTGTTTAACAATGTTTAATGTAAGTTTTAAAAACCTAAGGTTATGTGTAAAGTCAAATAAATGAGGAAATATAATCAAGGAGGTAAATTAGTGTACCTTAAAATAACACCATGATCTAAAGATGACAAAATTATCCAAGAAACGTAATTAGTAAGTTGATCACATTGTATTTTTAAGCACTTTGGAGAGATTAAGGTAGTTTTGATAAGTTTAAGGTATTTCATCTACTTTATTATTATTTGCATTTCTATGTTGAGATGATAATTTATATTAAATAAAAAAATGTAAAGGTTTTGTCCATGAATAGAGGTTTTTTAAGACACCTAACATCAAGTAATGACATCATGTTTGTATGTATTTGTACACCCTCTAAATATCTTATATAACTAATTTCCAACATTGGAGTCTCTTTGTAACTAAAATTCATTAATATCTAACATACAAATGAGGATATATTGAGAGATTTGTAGGTAAATAAATGTTTAAAACATTTGGGCACATTATTCAAAATCTGTATAAGTTAGGGGAAGCTAGATAGTCACAATATTCACCATCTCTAGGAATTTTAAATGTTAGAATAGATAAAATCTTGGAAAAATCATGGTTTTGGAGGTTATTTGAAGAGGTTTTGAATTGTTTGGAAATTTAAAATATCCTCCAAGGGTCCACATTGTATTTTTAGACCCAAATCCATGAAAAAAATGGAGCTACAAAGTCAAAAAAATCATAAAACCCATTTTTTCCATCGATATTCTTAGTAGCCTCAAAAGGCCAATCAGTTTGTGGATGTTACTCTAAGGAGAGCGAAATTTAGAACCAAATATCTCTTATATATTAGGGGAACATAATTAACCTAAACTTTATGGAATTTATTTTCTAGTTAGGCTCCTTAAATTTATGAATAATTATTAAGACGTTAATGTGTAAAAAAGGGACTCCAAACCCCATCAAGGTTGGTTTTTTTCCAAATTTATGGTCTTAAAGATGAATTATTGCATGAATATTATTTTTTAATGAATATTTAACAATAATTTATCTTTTTAACATCATTTTATTTCATGTTTCTATATGTTCACATTTGGCATAGGGTCAAATAGTCTTGATTTGGAAATTTGATCATGACAATCAAAGTTTACAGGCGATGTGAAGTGTCTAGGTGTATGTGATAAATTAAATAATTTTTTTTATTGTTTATTTAGTAAATAAATATAAATTTTACCTCTATAATCATTATTGTATGCATGAACTTCAATAAAGGAAGGAAACTATGCATGTACAATTGAGCTAGTTAGAACTTACAACCATGGTGGAGAAACCCTAATAAAATGTGAATGAATAACTAATTATAAAATATAATAAAGGAAATAAAAATATTAATATTTCGTTTTATATAATTCTCAATGAGTAATTCTAGGTGATAAACCCTAGAAGACAAAGGTCTTTCTTTAGGTCAATTCAAGAGAGTTTTGTGAACTTATGCGTCTGCATATCAGTAGGTTAGCATTGACACTAAAATGATGTATATGGGAAGTACATATGGATTAAATTAAAAATATGGTCTCCTCATTCATTTCAAAAATATCTAAATTCCTTGTGATTCAACTTCCCAATCTAATAGTGAGGGAAGGAGATTCCATTGCCTTCAATGTAATATAATTTATAGAGTAGGTATTAGGAGAAAAAGCTTATTGGTGATGAGTGATTTAAGGAATAATGAGGTTTTAGAGGTAATAAATTAAGGTTATTTAAAATTTAATATTATCATAACTTTATCAA